>AWOL01S0011486.1:47314-104518 GCA_000715115.1 Nicotiana otophora
GATTAGGTGGCGGTTAGGCCCGATTCTATGCTATTCCTGCCAGACCAAATGCTAATTTTTCAGACGCAGTGATCACAGGTATTGTCTCAGTTTGCCACAGGGAGGCCTCTGTACTATTTGACCCTGGTTCCACTTATTCATATGTATCTTCGTATTTTGCTCATCATTTGAATATGCCCCGTGATTCCTTAGTTTCATCTGTTCATGTCTCTATGCCGGTGGGCAATGCTATTATTGTGGACCGTGTATATCGGCCGTGTGTAGTGACCATTGGGAGCCTGGAAATTAGAGTTGATCTCTTATTGCTTAGTATGGTTGATTTTGATGTGATCTTGGGTATGGAATAGTTGTCACCATGTCATGCTGTTCAAGATTATCATGCTAAGACTGTGACATTGGCGATGCCGGGGTTGCCGAGTATTGAGTGGAGAACTCTAGACTATGTTCGTAGTAGAGCAATTTCATACTTGAAGGATCGGTGGATGGTTGAGAAGGGTTGTTTATCTTATCTGGCTTTTGTGAGAGATGTTAGTGCCGATGCTCCCACTATTGATTCGGTTCCGGTGGTGCGGGAGTTTCCGGACGTATTTCCTGTAGACTTGTCATGCATGCCGCCCGGCAGGGATATTGACTTTGGTATCGACTTGGTGCCGGGAACTCAGCCTATTTCTATTTCACCCCATCGCACGGCACCCATTGAGTAGAAGGAATTGAAGGAGCAGCTTCAGGAACTCCTTGATAAGGGGTTTATTTAGCCTAGCGTGTCACCTTGGGGTGGACCAGTTCTGTTTGTGAAGAAGAAGGATGGTACTATTATGATGTGCATTGATTATAGGTAGTTGAACAAAGTTACAATCAAGAACAAGTATCATTTGTCATGTATTGATGATCTGCTTGACCATCTTCAGGGAGCAAGGGTGTTCTCCAAGATTGATTTGAGGTCTGGGTATCACCAATTAAAGATTCGGGACTCAGATATTCTAAAGATAGCATTCAGGACCCGTTATGGTCATTATGAGTTCCTTGTGATGTCTTTTGGGTTGATCAACGCCCCAGCAGCGTTCATGCATCTGATGAACAGTGTGTTTCAGCCTTATCTGGACTCGTTTGTTATACTGTTCATTGATGATATCCTGGTGTACTCTCATAGCCAGGAGGAGCATGCCCATCATTTGAGGATTGTATTGCAGCGGTTGAGGGAGGAGAAGCTTTATGACAAGTTCTCCAAATGTGAGTTTTGGCTCATCTTAGTGGCGTTCTTGGGACACGTGGTGTCCAGTGAGGGTATTCAGGTGGATCCGAATAAGATAGAGGCGATTCAGAGTTGGCCCAGGCCGTCCTCAGCTACGGAGATTCCGAAATTTCTCAGCTTGGCCGGTTACTATTGTCTCTTCGTGGAAGGTTTCGCGTCTATTGCATCGCCCTTAACAGAATTGACCCAAAAGGGTGCTCCTTTCAGGTGGTCAGATGAGTGTGAGGAGAGCTTTCAGAAGCTCAAGACTCCCTTGACCACAACTTCAGTTCTAGTTTTGCCTTCAGCTTCAGGCTCTTATATAGTATATTGTGATGCTTCTCGAATCGGTATTGGGTGTGTCTTGATGCAAGAGGGTAGAGTGATTGCTTATGCTTCATGCTAGTTGAAGGCTCATGAGAAGAACTATCCCGTTCATGATTTGGAGTTAGCTGCCATCATTCATGCATTGAAGATTTGGAGGCATTATCTCTACGATGTGTCTTGTGAGGTGTTTACGGATCATTGGAGTCGCCACCAGTTGTTCAAACAAAAGGATCTAAATTTGAGACAGCGGAGGTGGTTGGACCTGCTAAAGGACTATGATATCACCATTCTATATCATCCCGGGAAGGCCAATATGGTGGCCGATGCCTTGAGTATAAAGACGGTGTGTATGGGTTGTTTTGCGTTCATTCCCATTGAAGAGAGACCTCTTGCAGTTGATGTTCTGACTTTGTCCAACCAGTTCATGAGATTGGATATTTTGGAACTCAGCCGGGTTCTAACTTGTGTCATTTCTCGGTCTTCCTTATATGATCGCATCAGAAGCACCAGTATGATGATCCCCATTTGCTTGTCCTTAAGGACATGGTTCATCACGGTGATGCTAGAGATGTGACTATTGGGGATGATGGGGTATTAAGGATGCCGGGTCGGATTTGTGTGCCCAATATGGATGCGCTACGTGAGTTGATTCTTGAGGAGGCCCACAGTTCGCGGTATTCCACTCATACGGGTGTCTCGAAGATGTATCAAGACTTGAGGCAACACTATTGGTGGAGGAGAATGAAGAAGGATACAGTAGGGTTTGTAGCTCGGTGCCTTAACTGTTAGCACGTAACGTATGAGCATCAGAGACCAGGTGGATTGCTTCAGAGGTTAGAGATTCCAGAGTGGAAATAGGAGCGGATCATCATGGATTTCGTAGTTGGGCTCCCACGGACTTCGAGGAAGTTCGATGCTATTTGGGTGATTGTGGATCGGCTGACCAAGTCCGCATACTTCATTCCGTTTGGTACTACTTATTCTTCAGAGCGGTTAGCTGAGATTTACATTCGAGAGATCGTCCGCCTTCACGATGTTCCAGTGTCCATCATTTCAGATCGAGGCACACAGTTTACATCACAGTTCTGGAGAGCAGTACAGCGAGTGTTCGGCACCCAGGTTGCGTTGAGCACAACATTTCGCCCTTAGATGGACGGACAGTCCGAGCACACTATTCAGATATTAGAGGACATGCTACATGCATTTGTCATTGATTTTGGGGGTTCTTAGGATCAGTTTCTGTGACACACGGAGTTTGCCTACAACAACAGCTACCATTCGAGCATTCAGATGGCTCCATATGAGGTTTTGTGTGTGAGATGGTGTAGATCTCTGGTGGGTTGGTTCGAGACGGGGGAGGCTAGACTACTAGGTACTAACTTGGTTCAGGATGCATTGGACAAGGTTAAAGTGATTCAGGAGTGGCTTCACATGGCACAGTCCAGACAGAAGAGTTATGCCGACATGAAGGTCCGTGATGTTGCTTACATGGTTGGGGAGAAGGTTTTGTTAAAGGTTTCACCCATGAAGGGTGTTGTGATATTCGGGAAAAAGGACAAGTTGAGCCCTCGGTTCATTGGGCCTTTTAAGGTACTTCAGAGGATTGGAGAGGTGGCTTATATGCTTTCCCTGCCACCTAGCTTGGAGAGTGTGCATCAAGTATTTCATGTTTCTATGCTCCGGAAGTATGTCGGTGACCAGTCTCATGTTCTAGATTGCAGCACAGTTCAATTGGATGGTGATTTGACTTATGAT
Organism: Nicotiana otophora; assembly: GCA_000715115.1. Taxonomy (NCBI): domain Eukaryota; kingdom Viridiplantae; phylum Streptophyta; class Magnoliopsida; order Solanales; family Solanaceae; genus Nicotiana; species Nicotiana otophora. The sequence continues at coordinate 50,628 of AWOL01S0011486.1, forward strand.
GTAGAGCCGGTGACCATTTTGGATCGACTGGTTTGAAAGTTGAGATCAAAGGATATAGCATCAGTAAAGGTGCAGTGGAGAGGTCAGCCCCCTGAGGAGGCTACTTGGGAGACTGAGCGGGAGATGCAGAGCAAATATCCACGCCTATTTGAGACACCACGTATGTTTCTAGACCCGTTCGAGGACGAATGTTTGTTTAAGAGGGGGATGATGTAACGACGCGGCCGGTCGTTACGAGAGTTATAGCCCCGTTTCCCCATTTACTGCTCCATTTGTGATTTATAGTTGTTATATGACTTATCGGGTTAGTTGGTTCGGGTCCGGAGAGATTTCGGAATGAATTGAGACACTTAGTCTCATAATGGAATGCTTAAGTTAGACAAGTTGACTGAATGTTGACTTATGTGTAAACGACCTCGGATTTGAATTCTGATGGTTCCGTTAGCTCTGTTAGGTTATATTGGAGGCGTCCCGAATTGTGATTTGGAGGTCCGTAATAGAATTAGGCTTGAAATGGAGAAAGTTGGGATTTTGGATAGTTTGACCGGGAGTGGACATTTTGATATAGGGGTCGGATTCCGTTTCCAGAAGTTGGAGTAGGTTCATAATGTCATTTGTGACTTGTGTGCATAATATAAGGTCAATCGGACATGATTTGATAGGTTTTGACGTCATTTGAAGAATTTGGAAATTTCAAAGTTCATTAAGCTTGAATCCATGTGCAATTCGTGTTTTTGATGTTGTTTGAGGTGATTTGAGGGTTCGACTAAGTTCGTATCATGTTTTGGGACTTGATGGTATGTTTGGTTGAGGTCTCGGGGGCCTCGGTTGAGTTTCGGATGGTTAGCGGATCTTTTTTGGACTTGGCTCGATGGTTGAAGACTGCTGATGTAATTGTTCTGGTTTTCTTTTATGCGTTCGCAAGAGTGGTGTCGCATTCGCGAAGGAGGCGTACCTGGGAAGAATAAAAGATTCAAAATCGACGGTTTCGAGTTCATATCACAAAATTAATATGGGAGCTTGGTAGAAGGCGATATTTGGAGGGATTTTCACGTGGGTGTTTGGGGTAAGTGATTTCCATCTAGTTTTGGTTAATTTCCATGATTATGCCTTTAATTCTACCATTAAATTTGTGATTTGGGAAAAATAAGGAAGTGTTCTTGGGCTAGATTTTTGAATGGGGTTTCGTGACCAATTTTGAGTAAGTTTGGTATGGTTAGACTCATTTTTTAATGGGCTTTCGGATTTTATTACTTTTATCGGATTTCGAGATGTGGGCCCGGAGCCGGTTTGGAGCCAGTTTCGGATTTTTGAGTTTTAACTTTGTAATTTCTTGTAGAATTGATCCATTTAGCCCGTATTGATTGTATTATACTACTTGTGGCTAGATTCGGGTCATTTGAAGGCCGACTTGCGAGGCAAAGGCGTATTGGAGTAGAAATTTGCTCGGACTGTGGCAAGTAACATTTCTAAACTTGGTTCTGGGGGTTCGCAACCCCGAACATATGTGTTATGCAATTGGTATTGAGGTGACGCACATGCCGAGTGACGGGCATGTGGGCGTGCACCGTGAGAATTGTGACCTGGTCGATTCCATGGCATTGTATAGTGATTCTATCTTATTGATATCAAGGTAGCTGTTTGACGATCGCAGCCCCTGCTCTTCTCCCTCTTATTTTCCTCTAGTTGTATTTAGCAATTTTCCGGGTTGAGTTAGCCTTGATATTGTTAGACATATTGTAGAATATGCTCATGACTAGTGACACCCCGATGTCGGGCTTTTCTTTTCTGCACTTCTATTTTTCTTTGATTTGAACTCTTTAAATGGAGGTTTTATGTTAAATAACCTTGAAATTATCTTTGAAATGAAAATATTGGTTTGTTTTGGAAATGAGTCGGCTTGCCTAGTTCCACGATAGGCGCCATCACGATAGGGGTTAGTTTTGGATCGTGACATAAACACATCCAGGACCTGAGCTGGTCTATCTGGGTCACCCTGATGAAAAACCTGCTCCTCAACCGGAGCTATCAGCGGCTCCACAGTGGCTTCCCTAGCAAGGGCTTTAACTGTTGTGCGGGCTTCACCCCTGCCTCTACCTCGACTACAACCTCTCATGGCCTAGCTTGAGGTGTTGTTTCCTACACAACTACTTTCGATGAACGTGTTCTCACCATCTACGATAGAATAGAAAGACAAGGATTCACACTTCGAATGTATAAAGACGGACGATAAAGAATGAAAGAAGGGAAGTTTCCTAATATCTTGTAACCTCTTGGAGATAAGTACAGACGTCACTGTACAGATCCACAAGAATCTATTAGACCTCCTCGTGACTCATGAGACCTACACATACTATAACTCTAATACCAACTTGTCACAATCCAAAATCCTATTTTGAGGCCGTGATGGTACCTAGCCGTACTTGCTAAGCAAGACAACTCACAACACACAAAATAAAGTCCATTTTATTTAATTAATAGTTATATATCATAAGTAAAGATAGTAATAATCCAAAATAGCAACAACATTTGATATAGTCATAACAAAGTACAACCCTCAAGACTAGGTGGAACATGTACACAAGCTACTACTGAAATAGAATAATACTGTATAAATAGCAAAGCTATCTGAAATACAAATAAATAGGAAACAACAAAAGGAACAGGTACTTCGGAACTGCAAAATGGATCCAAGGAGTGCAGGTCACTCTAAGTCTCTGTGCGATCACCTAAGCTCATTCAAGAAACTCTGCTAGGACCCACCTGAGGATATGCACAAAAGGATGTGCAGAAATATAGTATGAGTACACCATAATCGGTACCCAGTAAGACATTTTATATGTGTATTAAAATGTCTGGTGTTGGTGCACCGCATCTGTGAAGTGTGGTGCGCAGATGCGATGTCGCACCTACGAGGGAGAAGTCCGCATTTGCGATGGCAGGCCTGGGACAGGAAGTCTGCAGATGCGCATAGGTGGTCGCTTCTGCGTAGAGCGCTTCTGCATGGTTTGTCGCACCTGTGGAGCCACAGGTGCGAGTTGCATGTGCAACTGCAGAGGGTCGGCACTTTCAGTGAAGCTCACAGAAGCGAGACCTAGGTCGCAAATGAGACTTTGCAGAAGCGAAAGTTGAACCGCAGATGCAAGATCACTAGGCAGAACATTTTAATCGAGGGGTTGGCTTCATTAATCATATTTTGAGATTGGGAGATCGGATTGGGGAAATGTGTGAGGCGATTTTCACCTACTTGGATTGGGTAAGTTTCACAACCCAACTCTCACCGGAGCCGCGATGGTGTCTAACACTACTTGCTAGGAAAGCCAACAGTCACACAATAACAACAAGTTTGAATAAACATGATTTAATAAATTCAACAATAGAAATATTCTGAAATAACTGATGACAACAACAACAATACTGCTATAACCACCCCAAATATCTGGTGTCAACGAGTACATGAGTACTACTGAATATAAATATACAAACCCAATTCCTCAATACAACTGTCTTGACAATAGAACAGTAATATAGGAAATAAATGAAAGAGAACTTCAAGGTCTGTAGACGTAATAGTAGTTACCTCATAGTGTCTCAAGTATTGGTACCAACACAGCTCTAGCAATCACCACGTTCGGAAGAACCTGGATCTGAATATGAAGTGCAGATTATAGTATGAGTACAACCAATCCCATGTACTCAATAAGTAACAAATCTAACCTTGGGCTAAAATAAGTGACGAGCTCAAATGAAATAGTCAGATACCAATATCAATAATAATGCAGGATATAATAGTGACAGTAACAGTAAATAGCTCAAAGGAATTATCATATTCAGCACGTTCATATTACAGAAATTTAAACATACTTCCAAGTATAAAAGTTACATCCCAACACGAATAAGAACATTTCTTTTACCAGCTAGCATGAGAAAAATACTTTTCTATGCCTACAAGTTAGATATACATGTCCAGTAAATGAGTTCACAATGATATCCTCAAGTAATCTCACTCTTAGCACTCTCAAGGTACCTGACTCAAATGCTCACTTCATCACACACACACACAATCACTCAGCACTGTACGAGTGCCTGGAATTAATGCCCATCACCAAAGCACGTGTATATATCACTATGCCAGCACTCACTGTTGGCATGTTAGACTCTGGAGGGACAGATCTTACCCAAGTGCTAATCAAAGCCAATATAGCATGTTGCGACATGCAACCCGATCCAAATAACTCTATCAACACAACTCTAAGGCCCACCTCAGTCATCAACCTCTCAAGTCTCAAGGGCTTACAGTCTAATATCACTCAGCCCAAACATTATTACATATGGAAAACAATGACAACATGATGTAATAATGAATAAAGTACAACGATTGAGATATGATATGCAAATAAAGAATCAAGTCTGGTTGTATAACTACAATTAAGACATATAGCTCAAAATAACAGAAATAGCCCAATTATCAACCAATTAATCACATACCCGAAACATGATTTCTAACATGAACCATAGCTCAGATAATCAACCATGTAGGGAAAACGCTAATATAACAAGGCGTGATAGCAAAGCAAGTCTGGTAATAGTCTAAAGTCTACTCGAATCATGAATACTCCGGTGCACGCACAAACTCCTGTCACTTAGCATGTGTGTCACCCCGACATATCACAAATAAAATAGTGCCCGGGGATAATTACCCTTAAATATAAGTTTAGAAATATTACTTACCTCAAAACGTGCAAACCAATACTCCAAAAAGCCCTTCCCACGCAAATCGGTATCCGAACGACTGAAATCTAGTCACAAACAACTTAATATCATCAAATAATACCGCAGGAAACAACTTCAAATAATAAAGCTTCGATCTTTATCAAAATCAACAAATCAACCCAAAACGTCAATCCCAGGACCGCACCCCAGAACTCGATTAAACTTATAAATTCCGGACACCCATTGAATTACGAGTTCAACCATACAAATTTCATCCAATTCCGACCTCAAATCAACCTTCAAATCATCAATTTTTACTTTTGGAATGTTTTTACTAAAACCCACCATTTATTCACTTTATTTCACCAATTAAATGCTAAAACAAAGATGGAATCATGAATAATGAACAAATCCGAGTCAAAAGTACTTACCACAATCCAAATCGACAAAATACCCTCCAAAATTGCCCAAACCCGAGCTCTCTAACTCAAAATGAGATATAATAACCAAACCCTCGAAATAGAGATGTTAAAAAGTCTACCCATGTGTATACATCGCGATCGCGAAGAACAAAATGCCCAGGTTCCAAAACCCTCCTATGGGAATGCGACATGAAAGACGTGAACGCGATGACCAAACGTACAATAGCTACACAGTCGTGGACCAGACCACGCAATTGCAATAAACAAACGCGTGCCATCCTCAGCCTTCCCTTCCTTCTATGCGAACGTGGCTCCCTGCCCGCGTTCGCGATGCACAACCTTCCTCAAGCTTCGCGAACGCGTCCCTATTTTTGCTAATGCAAAGTACAAAATCCACCTGCCACCATAAAGCACTATGTGATTGCATGTTCCTCTTCGCAACCGCGAAGAATAAAACCAGACATCAGATACCAGCTATGCCAAAACATAGAGAAATGGTCTGAAACCCATCCGAAACACACCCGAGGCCTCCAGGACCCTATCTAATCACACCACCCAATCCTAAAACATAACACAAACATACTCGAAGCCTCAAACCACACAAAACAATATCATAACTACGAATCGCACCTCAATTCAAGCCTAATGAACTAATGGACCTTGAACAACCGAACCATATCAAATCAACTCCGAATGACCTCAAATTTTACATGCAAGTCCCAAATGACACAACAGACCTATTCCAACTCCCGGAACCAAAATGCGAGCCTGGTATCAACAAAGTCAACTCTCAGTAAAATCTATCATTTTCCAAACCTTCAACTTTCCAACTTTCACCCAAAATCACCAAATCAACCTATGGACCTCCAAATCCAAATCCGGACATACGCCTAAGACCAAAATCACCATATGAAGCTTTTCGTTTTATCAAAATACCATTCCAAAGTCGTCTACACAAAAGTCAAATTACGATCAACTTATTTATTTTCAGATTCCAACCTTGGGACTAAGTATCCCAATTCACTACAAAACCTTCCCAAAACCAATCCAACTACCCCGGCAAGTCACATAACCACAAATGAACATTGAAGAGGCAATAATTAGGGAACATGCCTACAATATACAAAACAACCATCGGGTCATTACATTCTCCCCCTCTTAAGCAAACGTTCATCCTAGAATGGGTCTAGAATCATACCCGGAGTCTAAAGAAAGTGAGAATATCTGCTCCGCATCTCCTGCTCGGTCTTCCAAGTAGCCTCATCAATTCGCTGATCCCTCAAATGCACCTTTATCAAAGCTATATTATTTGACCTCAGCTTTTACCGGTCCAAAATAGCCACCGACTCCACATCATAGGTCAAATCTACATCTAGTTGTACCGTACTGAAGCCTAAAACATATGACGGATCACCATTATACTTCTAGAGTATAGACACATGAAATATTAGGTGAACACCCGATAAACTAGGTGGTAAGACAAGTCTGTAGGCCACCTCCCCAACTCTCTTAAGAACCTCAAAAGTGCCAATATACCTAGGACTAAACTTCCCCTTCTTCTCGAATCTCATCACACCCTTCATGGGCGAAACTCTGAGAAGAAACTTCTCACCCACCATATATGTAACATCACGAACCTTCTTGTCTGCATAACTCTTCTTCCTGGACTGAGTTGTACGAAGCCGCTCCTGAATCACCTTCACCTTCTCCAAGGAATCACGGTCCAAATCAGTACCCAACAACCTAGCCTCCAAGGCTCAAACAACCAACCTGAGAACGACATCTCCTCCCATATAAGGCCTCATAAGGAGCCATCTGGATACTCCATTGAAAGTTTTTGTTGTAGGAGAACTTTTTATAATGGAAGAAACTGATCCCATGAACCTTCGAAATCAACAATACATGCATGTAGCATGTCTTCCAAGACTTGAATAGTGCGCTTGGATTGCTTGTCCGTCTAGGGATGAAATGCTATACTCATCTCTATCCGTTTACCTAACTCTCATTGCACCACTCTTCAAAAATGCGATGTGAACTGAGTTCCTCGATCCTAGATAATAGATACCGGCACATCATGAAGGCGAACAATCTCACGAATGTAAATCTGATCCAGCTGCTCTGAAGAGTAGGTAGTCGCAACTAGAATGAAGTGTGTAGACTTGGTCTGTCTGTCCAGAATAACCCATACTGCATTAAATTTCCTCAAGGTCTGTGGAAGTCAAACTACAAAATCCATCATGATACGCTCCCATTTCCACTATGGAATATCAAGCCACTAAAGCAAACCACCAGATCTCTGATGCTTGTACTTCACCTGCTAACATTTCAAACACCGAGCAACTTGCTCAATAATATCTTTTTTCATCCTCGGCCACCAATAATGCTGCCTCAAATCCTGGTACATCTTTGTGGTACTTGGATGAATGGAATACCACAAACTATAGGCCTCCTCAAGTATCAACTCACGCAAAACCATCCACATTTGGAACACAAATCCGACCCTGCATCCTCAATACCCCATAATCACCAATAGTAACCTCCTTGGAATCACCATGCTGCACCGTGTCCTTCAAGACAAGCAAGTGGGCATCATCATACTAATGCGCCTTGATGCTCTCAAACAAAGAATATTGTGAAACAACGCAAGCAAGAACCCGACTAGGCTCCATAATATCCAACCTAACAAACCGATTGTCCAAAACCTGAACATCCAATGTTAACAGTCTCTCCCCAATTGTTATATAAGCAAGACTCCCCATGCTCTCAGCCTTTCTACTCAAAGCATCGGCCACTACATTGGCCTTCCCCGGGTGATAATGAATGATAATATCATACTTCTTTAGTAGCTCTAACCAGCTATGTTGCGTCAACTTCAGATCCTTTTGCTTGAATAAGTGTTGTAGACTCCTGTTATCTACGAATACCCTACAAGACACGCTGTAGAGATAGTACCGCCAAATCTTCAATTCGTGAACAATGGATGCTAACTCCAAATCATGTATATGGTAGTTCTTCTCATGAAGATTCAATTGACGTGAAGCATAAGCAATTACTCTTCCCTCCTGCATAAACACACATCCAATACCAATCCGTGAAGCATCACGATAAACTGTATAAGAAACGGACCCCAAAGGCAAAGCTAGAACTGGAGCTGTAGTCAAGGCAGTCTTCAGCTTCTAAAAGCTCTCCTCACACTCCTTAGACCACCTGAATAGGGCACCCTTATGGGTCAATCTAGTGAAAGGTGTAACAATGGACGAGAAACCCTTCGCAAAACAACGATAATACTCGACCAAACTAAGGAAACTCTGGATCTTAGTAGCAGAAGACGGGCTGGGCCAACTATAAACTGCCTCAATCTTCTTCGGATCTACCTTAATCCCCTCACTGGACACTACGTGCCCCAAATATGCCACCAAATCAAGCCAAAAATCACACTTGCAGAATTAGCATATAACTTCTTCTCCCTCAAATTCTGGAGTATGGTCCTAAGGTACTGCTCGTGATCCTCCTAGCTGTATGAATACACCAATATATCATCAATGAATACTATGACAAAGGAATTAAGATATGGCTGGAACAAAGTGTTCATCAAGTGCATAAAGGCCGCTAGGGCATTGGTCAACCCAAAGGACATTACCAGAAACTCATAGTGACCATATTGTGTCCTAAAAGCCGTCTTCAAAATATCTGAATCCTGGATTTTTGGCTGATGATACCCCGACCTCAAATCAATCTTCGAGAATACTCTAGGACCCTAAAGCTGATCAAATAAGACATCAATGTGGAGGGTATTTGTTCTTAATTGTAACTCTGCTCAATTGCCTGAAGTCAATACACATTCTCATAGTACCATCCTTCTTCTTCACAAATAGAACTGACATACCCCAAGGAGACATGCTAGGCCTCATAAAGCCCTTATCAAGTAGCTCTTGTAACTATTCCTTCAACTCTTTCAACTCTATAGGGGCCATGCGATACGGTGAAATAGAGATGGGCTGAGTGCTTGGCACCATATGAATACCAATATCAATGTTCTTGTCGAGTGGCATGCATGGTAGGTCTGCTTGAAACACATCAGGTAAGTCTCTCACTACCAAAACTAACTCAACGGTAGGCGTATCAACACTAATATACCTCAAGAAGGCGAAGTACACCAAACATCCCTTCTCAACCATCCGTTGAGCCTTCAAATGTGAAATCATTCTACTAGGAACATGATCCAGGGAGGCTTTCCACTCTAACCTCGGCACCCCCGGTATCACCAATATCACAATTTTAGCAGGACAATCAAGGATAGTGTGATATGGCAAAAACTAATCCATGCCCAAAATTACATCAAAATCAACCATGCTAAGCAGTAAAAGATCAACTATGGTCTCATAACCCTACAATAGTCACCATACACGATCGATACACATGATCTACAATAATAGAATCACCAACCGGCATAGATACATGAACATGCATAACTAAATAATCACGAGCCATATCTAAATAACTAGAAAAGTATGATGACACATATGAATAAGTGGAATCAGGGTCAAATACACTAAAGCATCCCTGTGGCACACTGAAACAAAATATGTGATCACAGCATCGGAAGAAACTACCTCTGGCCTAGTGGAAAAAGCATAGCATCAAGCCTGACCACGACCTGACGGACATCCCCTTCTAGGGTGACCTCAACTCGTACGACCTCCACCCCGAGCAGGCCGAGTAGGTGGTGTAGTAACAGGTGTGGGAGTCATAGCCTGACCTCTCTGCTACACGGGACCTCCAATAAAACAGGGGAAAAACCTCCTCACATTCCCCAACTCCCCACACTTGTAGCAATCTCAACCTAAGGATGACTGCGGGACCTAATTGGACTCTGAGAACTAGAATAACAACTGGTAAAACCTGGTACTACAAACCCTAAATTGATGGAGCATAGTACAAACTCTGTGCTGAGAGTGCATTGAAAGATGACTGAACCAGACGAGTGTTGTATGAACCATGGCTAGCTGATAAACCATGAGGAACCTGACGAGCCATCTGAGCGGGCCTATAAGAATGACCCATGTTGTGATGTGACTGACCTATATATGAGGTACCACCAAAACCACCTGAACCACGAAACCTCTGGACCTCCCGCTGCTCACACCCAAGCCTGCGAACCTTCTCCAAGCGCCTGTTAATATCGACCACCTAGTCAAACCTAGAATCCGTCTAAGCTTTTCAAGCCAAACTGTAACGTAGACCATAGTTGAGGCCATTAATGAACCTCCCGATCCTCTCTCCCTCTCTCTCTCAGCGGGAACTAGCCATACTGCATAATGATCCAAATCTGCAAATCTCATCTTATACTGAGCCACAATCATATCTCCTTGGTGCAACTGCTCAAGATCTCTACGCAGCTCCTCTCTGCGAGTCTGGAGAACAAATTTCTCTAAAAGGAGAACTAAGAACTCATGCCACGTAAGTGCTGCTGCGCCAGCTGTCCTGCTTAACTCATAAGCCTTCCACAATATATAGGCTGTCCCTGCCAGCTAAATAGTAGTAAATGCAACTCCACCGGTGTCCAAAATACCCGTTGTACAAAGAATCCGCTGACATCGATCTAGAAAGTTCTGAGCATTGTCTGACTCCTCTCCGCTGAACTATAGTAGTTTAAGCCCCCTAAACCGTTCTAATCTCTTCTGCTCCTTATCAGTCATAGGTGGACCAACCTCGGTCCGAGCAACAACAATTGACTAAACTGGTAATACTCCTAGCATCTGATAACCCTGGGCTAGCTGCTTTGGAGTATAGGCGACAGGAGTCTGGGCACCCCCCCCAGCCTGTGAGGTAGCTGGTGTAACTGGAATTGAAACCGCTTGATCCAGGCACATGCACATATTCAAAATCTGAGCCAAAACCTCCTGAAGGCTAGGAATGACAATAGGCACTGCCGGTGCTTGAGCTTGTCCCACCGACTCAACAGTATCTGGAACCTGCTCTGAGCAACTGGTACCTTCACAGGTGCTACCCTAGTTGAAGTTCAAGCCCCACCTCGGCCTCTACCGCGGCCCCAACCTCTCGTGGACCTAACTGGTGGTATTGGTGGCCATCTGCATGATCTGGTCGCACATGTCCTCACCATATGTGAGAGAATAGAAGAGTCAATGTTCAAACTTTGGAAATAGCAAATCCGCACGACTAGAATACAAGAAAGTGAAGTTTTCCTAATAGTTCGGTAGCCTCTCAAAGATAAGTACAGACGTCTCTGTACCGACCTGCAAGACTCTACTAAATTTGCTTATGACTCGTGAGACCTAGGCAACCTAGTGCTCTAATACCAACTTGTCACAACTCAACTCCCATCGGAGCCGCGACGATGCCTAACACTACTTTCTAGGCAAGCCATCAGTCACACAATAACAATGAGTTTGAATAAACATGATTTAATAAAATCAATAAAAGAAATATTCTGAAATAACTAATGACAACAACAACAATACTGCTACAAGCATCCCAAAGATCTTGTGTTAACGAGTACATGAGCACTACTAAATATCAAAATACAAAGCCAATTCCTTAATATAACTGCCTGGACAATAGAATAGTAATAAAGCAAATAAATGAAAGAGAACTTCATGGTCTATAGACGTAATAACAACTACCTCGTAGTCTCTCAAGTACTGGTACCAACACAACTCTATCAATCACCACATCTGGAAGTACATGGATCTACACACAAAGTGTAGAGTGTAGTATGAGTACATTCAACCCCATAAACTCAATAAGTAATAAACCTAACTTTGGGCTGAAAGCAGTGACGAGCTCAGATGAAACAGTCAGAGATCAATATCAATAACAACGCAAGATATAATGATGACAGCAGCAATAAATAGCTCAAAGAAATTATCATATTCAGCTCATTCACATTACAAAAATATAGACATGCTTCCAAGTGTAAAAGTTATAGCCCCACAAGGATACTAAATTTTTTTACCAGCTAGCATGAGGAAAAGTACATCTCTATGCCTACAAGTCAGATATGCATGTCAAGTAAATGATTTCATAGTGATATCCTCAAGTACTCTCACTCTCAGCACTCTGAAGGAACTTGACTCAAATGCCCACTTAATCACATACACACAATCACTTAGAACTGTATGGGTGCCTAGTATCAATACCCCCCACCAAAGAACGTGTATATATTATTGTGTCTACACTCACTGCTGGCAAGTCAGGCTCTGGAGAAGCGGATCCTGCCCAAGCACGAATCGTAAGCAAATATGGCCTATTGCAACGTGGAACCTGATCCAAATAACACTCTCAACACAGCTCTAAGGCCTTCCTCAGTCATCAACCTCTCAAGTCTCAAGGGCTCACAATCACATATCACTCAGCGCAAATAGTATCACACATGGAAAACAACAATATCATGATATAATAATGAATAAAGTATAGGGACTGAGATATGATATGCAAATAAAGAATCATGACTAGGTGTATAACTACAGCTAAGACATATAGCTCAAAACAACAGAAATAGCTCCATTATGTCTCAACCAATTAATCACATAGCCTAAACATGATTTATAACATGAACCATAGTTCAGATAATCAACAAAGTAGGGAAAAACATGGATATAAAAAGGCGTGATAGCAAAGTAAGTCCAGTAATAGTCTAAAGTCTACCCGTATCATAAATACTCCGGTGCACGCACACACACCCGTCACTTAGCATGTGTGTCACCCCAACACATCACAAATAACATAGTTCCCAGGGATAATGACCCTCACATCCAAGTTTAGAAATACTACTTACCTCAAAATGTGCAAATCAATACTCCAAAAAGCCCTTTCCACTCTAATCGGCCTCCGAACGACTCAAATATAGTCATAAACAACTTAATATCATCAAATAATGCCTTAGGAAACAACTTCAAACAATAAAGCTTCTATCTTTATCAAAATCAAAAAGTCAACCCGTGGCCCACACCTTAGAACCTGGTCAAACTCACAAATTACAAACACCCATTCAATTACGAGTTCAACCATACCAATTTCATCCAATTCCGGCCTCAAATTGACCTTCAAATCCTCAATTTTCACTTTTGGAAGGTTTTTACTAAAATACCCTATTTCTTCAATTTAATTCACTAATTAAATGCTAAAACAAAGATGGAATCATGAATAATGAACAATCCGAGTCAAAAGTACTTAGCCCATTCCAAATTATGAAAATCCCCTCCAAAATCGCCCAAAATCGAACTCTCTAACTTAAAATGTGATATAATAACCAAACCCACGAAATAGAGATGTTAAATAGTCTACCCAGCTGTATACATCATTATCGCGGAAATAGCTTCGCGAACAGCGAAGAACAAAATGTCCAGTTACCAAAAACGTCTATGCAAACGTGACATGACAGTCACAAACGCGATGACCAAACGCCCTATAGCTACGCGGTTGCGGACCAGACCACGTGATCGCGATGAACAAACATGTGCCATCCTCGACCTTCCCTTCCTTCTATGCAAACGCGGCTCCGTGCTCACGTTCATGATACACAACCTTCCTCATGCTTCGCGAACGTGTCCCTCTTTTCACGAACGTGAAGTACAAAACCGTTACACCCCATATTTTCATACGTAAAAGTACGCCATAAGCAAACTGATGTAAGACCAAAAATGAGATCATCTTTGAAAGTATACAAAGTAAGTTAATCATGTTAACTTGGAGGTTACAAATATTTAATATCATGAACAACAAGTACAAAGAGGGTTGGAAGGTTCAGAAGCTAAAGGAATTGAAGAAAATAATATTTCGTCGAAAGTCGACAAGTTGGGAATGTTATAACCGTTACTTGTGGGGTGAGACTAGGGTTCTTAACAAGATAATAGGGTTATGTTATGATTTATTTTAGTCTTATTATAGTCATGTGTTAAGTTTTGAATTTAAGCGAGTTGTGGAATAAAAGTCGATGAAAGTCATCACAAGTTACGTTCACAAGTTTTATTAAACTTTGGGTCAAATGTCACTGCAATTTTCTCCCAATATACTTATAGTTATTGGGTTATCCACTCATAAAATGTAATATCTATGAGTCTATTTTCTAACTCATTAAACCGTTTATCAATATGATATCAAAGTAGAGAGATATGTGCGGTTTTGCGAGACCGCGCAGATTGCTAGGTGACAAGTAGGTATGTCACCTACTTGCTTAAATGAGAGGACTACATATGTCCAAAAAGGGGCCAGTTCAGGTCGGTCAAAGAGACCTTTTAAGTACCTATTTCCTTCATATATCACACTGATAATAGGGCATAAAAACCAGAGATAAGCCCCTGCAAAAATTCTCCCAAAAATTGAACACAAACCCTAATTGATTTTCTCTTCTTTTGAAGTTCTAGCTGGAGGAAAACCTAGGGTTTGAAGAACCAAGATAGGAGTTGAGATATTCATCAAATAAGGTAAGTATAATACTCTCTTTCATCCATTTTTTCTTCTGTAAATTCATGGAAAGTCATTCTATAATTGTAAGAACTCACGGGACGGTGATCGGAAGTCATGAGTTCAAGTTATTCAATTTGTAGTGCACTGTTTTGTGGGCTGTTTCGTGTTGCTGTTGGATTGATTGTTTTGCTACTGTTTTAGGAAGTTTTGGAGGAGAATGGGTGTGAAGAAATACCACATAAATTCAGGGTGGTGGGCTGGTCGTTTGTCGTAATAGTTTCGAGCTGTTTGACACTACTACGGTGGTCCTTCTGTGTATGAAGAGATTGGGGTGTGTTGGGCTGTTTTATAGTATTTTGTGATGTATATAAGGTTGGAAAATAATGTATATATGTTGTTGTTGTTGTTGTTGTTGTTGTTGTATTCTTGTGTTGTTGGTGTTATCTCGAATTGGAAGGAAGTAAGGATTATAGGGGAGATGCTGCCCGTTTTAATATAAAATACGTTTGTCATTCGTTATGCGATAGTTGTACCTTTCGAAACTTAATGATAGTATTATTATCGTCGTTGTAGATTAAGGTGATAAGAGACGAGTTCAACGTGGTTATTGGAAAGATTGTGATAAAGTATGTTAAGGCTAAACCTTTCCCTCATTTTGGCATCATCTCGTCACTACAAGTGTTTGATAACGAGACATAAAGAGAAGTTCGCATTCCTGAATATTTTTACATTATCCTAGTCTCATAAGTTACAGTATTCTCTCTTATTGGAACATTATTTGTATTGTCTTCTTTCAGTCAAGAGAGTAGAGGGTCTATATATATATATATAAAATATTACAGTATTTACACCACCACCGAGCTATAATCGGTGGGCAGGCCCCTATTGGGAAACCTCTGATCAGATGGTAAGTTATATACCGAGCCTACTGTGGCCGAGTGCCTATGAGCGAGCCCAGAATAGCTGAGATACCGAGCCTAGTATGGCCGAGTGCCTATGAGAGAGCCTAGTACGGCCAAGCAGTTACATGTTCTGAGCCTTATAGGACCGGACAACCATTTTACTTACTATATTGAGAGAGTCGAGTCAGTATCAGTAGGTAAGTATATCTCTAGATTATCTCTGACTCCCAGTTACTTTCAGTTATTATATTATCAGTTTAGTTTCAGATTTTAGTTATTCTATTGTCTTACATACTCGGTACATTATTATATACTGAGGTCCCTTTATTGGGGACGCTGCATTTCATGCATGCAGGTTCGGATAGATAGACTGGTAGACCTCCTCCGTAGGTGCTGTCCGTGTTCATCTTGAATGGTAAGATCCACGTCCTTCAGAGTTGTCTGGTCTAGGAGTTTGAGTACATATTGTGTATATATGTATATATATTATGGGTAGGTCATGGCCTTGTTCCTACCACAGTACATCCATCAGTAGCGGCTTGTAGCCATATCCTGTCAGTCAGTGCAGTATGTTGGGCTTGTAGGCCTTGTATGTATATTTTTGTTGGTTTGTCAGCTGTAGTAGTTATTACAGCCTTGTCAGCCCAGCTTTATATTGATGTTCAGTCCGAGCTAGTTTTCGTTCAGTTGTATATTTTGTTTCACAAATTGTGTAGCACTGTGGCCTTATGGCCAAAGTATGACATTGTATGTTCAGAATGCCTCAGTCTCAAGTTGGTACGCTCGATTAAGTGAGGAACCGGGAGCGAGTCTCGCTCCCTCCCCTCCCCCCGTAGACAGACTGATAGACCTCTTACGTAGGTGCTATTTGTGTTCAGCTTGATCGGTAAGCTCCACGTCCTTCGGAGTTACTGGGTCTATGGTTTTAAGTACATATTATGTATGTATGTATATATATTATGGGTAGGCCGGGGCCCTGTTCCGACCACAGTACATCCATCAGTAGAGGCTTGTAAACATATCCTGTTAGTAAGTGCAATATGTTGGGCTTGTAGGCCTTGTATGTATATTTTTCTTGGTTTGCCAGCTGCAGTAGTTATGACAGCCTTGTCGGCCCAGTTTTATATTGATGTTCAGTCAGAGCTAGTTTCCGTTCAGTTTTATATTTTGTTTCACAAATTGTCTTGCAATGTGGCCCTATGGCCAAAGTATGACATTGTATGTTCAGAGTCCTTCAATCTCAAGTTGGTACGCTCGGTTAGGTGAGGAACCTGGTGCCAGTCTCACCCCAACCAATGTTTGGGGCGTGACAAAAACCCACCTTCCACCATAAAGCACTACGCGATAGCGTCTTTCTCTTCGCGATCGTGAAGAAGGAAACCAGACATCAGATACCAGCAATGTCAAAATATGGAGAAATAGTCTGAAACCCATCCGAAACACACCCGAGGCCCTTGAGACCCCGTTCAATCAAACCAACTAATCCCAAAACATTACACGAACCTACTCGAAGCCTCAAACCACACAAAATAACATCATAACTATGAATCGCACCTAAGTTCAAGCCTAATGAACTAATGGACTTTAAACTTCCAAAACTCATGCCGAACCACATCAAATCGACTCTGAATGACCTCAAATTTTGCATGCAAGTCCCAAATAACACAACGGACTTATTCCAACTCTCAAAACCAAAATACTAGCCCGATATCAACAAAGTCAACTCTCGGTCAAACCTATCAACCTTCCAAACTTTCAACTTTCGCCAAAAAGAACAAAACTAACCTACGGACCTCCAAATCCAAATCCGGATATACGCCTAAGTCCAAATCACCATAGAAAGCTATTGGAATCATCAAAATACCATTCTGAAGTCGTCTACACAAAAGTCAATGTCCGGCCAACTCTTTCAAATTAAGCTTTTTACCTTGGGACTAAGTGTCCAAATTCACTCCAATTTCGAGTCGGATTTGAATGAAACTTGTATATTTAGACTCAAATTCATATGGTAGTCGGGATTTGTGACTTTTATCGAGTTTCGAGAAGCGAGCCCGAGTTAACTTTTTGGTTGAATTTGTGCAATTTGATAATGATTGGAGTTTTAATCTTTGGAATCGATTCGCATAGCCTTGTTTGACGTTATTAAGTTATTTTGGCTTGTTTTGACCCGTTCAAATGCCGATTCGAGGACCAAGGGCTTTTTGGTGTATTTAGTATCGCACTTTGAGGTATGTATCTTGCTTAGGGTTGGCTTGAGGGTATTTTTCTCTATACTACGATTCTTGCTATATGTTGGGGGTGACACACATATGAGGTGCCGAGCGTATATGCATACACCGTGGTTATTCATGATCCAATTAGACTTTAGGCTATTATGTGCCTTGTTTTTCCATCATTTCTCCTTGTTATCACATTTTGTCTATTTGTATGAGTACTTGAGCTACTATCCATGGTAGAAATCAGGCCTAGGCTATGTGATTATCTATTTGAGACATGATAGAGCTATTTTGCTATGTTGAGCTGGTTGCCTTGATTGCAGTCATATTTTTCAATCATGATATCAAATCCTCTTGTTATATCACCATCTCTATATACTTCTTACATATTATCTCATACGTTGTTAGTGCCCTTACTTGTGTGACATGGATCTCGGTGGATTTGTTGCACGTTGGTAAAATTTTTGTTAAATATTGATTTCTGATACTGTAAGATATTGGCACAATGAGATTTGAGCCGATTAATGACTGAACTTGAGCCATAGAGCCGTGTTAACATTGATAGTGAGGTGACAGTTACGCCATGCCCCATATTAGGCTTAATGGTATTGATAGTGATGTGATGTGTGCGCCAGGCCATTTGGGTTGAGTTATGATGATCATTGACTTTTGTTCTAATCAACACCTAGGCTAGGATCTGCCCCTCCGGAGTCAGGTGATAACCCATATTTCTTTGGGCCCTGTGAGTGCAGGAACTTTGTATGTTCTGAGTAAAGGGCTTTATACCAGGCACTCGTACAATGCTGAGATTATGCTTACTTGATGGTTTAACTATGAAGTCGTTGATTTTTGGCATAGATACTTGCAGTGCCGACATAGACTCGCATCTTCCTCACTCTGATTGATACTTTAAATCTTGAATTTATGCCTTAACTTATTTGTTTAGAAGGCATGCCTATTTTTCTGTTAATATTATTAAGTTGAATTTGCTATTCTTGAGATTTTTTTCCTTTTGGCATTATTATTATTATTATTATTATTATTATTATTATTATTATTATTATTATTATTATGTCGTACCGTTATTGTTGGTTGTTTAAAGTGAGTAGCAAACTTTGCCAATCTATTCACTATCTTCAATCCGAATTTAGGCTTGCTAGTTACAAAGTACTTGGGGTCCATTGTACTCATACTACACTCTGCACTTTATTTATAGATCCACGTGCTGCTGATAGAGTTGATTGCTAGAGAGCCGTATCAGTAGCTGTTGGAGATTTCAAGGTAGCTCTGTTGTTCCGTTTGCAGGCGTTGAAGTCCCTTTCCTTGCCTTTGTTATTAATGTTTATGCTCTTCAAACAATATTGTATCGTTATTCAGACCGTTGTACTTACTTATTCTATAGAGCTCATGTACTCATTGACACCAGGTTCTGGGACGGTATTTCTGTTGTTCGCTGTTTGGCTTCAGTTATTTATCTTATTCTATTTTTGATACTATTTTTTATTGTTATTGAAGTTTGCTTATGAATATTAGATGTTGGCTTACCTAACAATTGGTATTAGGTGCCATCATCGCTTTGGTAAAATTTTGGGTCGTGATAATATATATATGGATACGAGAGATAAACATAAAAGGTTTTATGTATGTGTATAATATATGACTATAGCTATAATATGTAATCTGACATACAAATAGCCCATTATGCCCAAATAAGATATCAAAAGCCTAGACATGATCTCTAATATGAATAAGAAAGCTCAAATATAATATACATAAAAATAAATCATATCACTAGTAGAACATGTATCAAAACAAGGCATGAAGAAGTTTAAAACCTTTCCCAAAAATAGTTCAATCGCAGTATTTGCATATACATTAGTCACCTTATATATATGCAACCTAAACATATAGAATGTAGTATACAACTCCATTCTTTGAAAGAATTCTCTCAAGTCAAGGTCAGTCACAATACTTACTTTCTCCGAAATAAGATTCTAGCTTAAACATATCCTTTTCCTTTCTCTGTGGGCTCCAAACGTCCACAATCTAATCAAATAATACTTAACAAGGTCAAATAACGCTATAAGAATCAATCCCTAATGAAAAACGATTTAATATTTATTAAAATCACAAAAGTTAACCAAAACTAATCCAGACTTATATGATCAAACCTTGAGATCAAAATTAAATCCTAGTACCCATAACCTCCAAAGTTCAAATATGTAATTTGTTTTCATATCCGAATCCATTTCGACATTCAAAACCACAAAACAATCTTAATTATTGATTGAAAATCCCATTATTTCTTGCTCAAATCCATATTTTGATGCTAGATAAAGTGAAAGATTCATCTAACAACTACAGATTTAGGTAAGAATCACTTACCCTAAGCTTGTAAATAAAACCCTTGCTTCAAACCTCTAAAAACGATCTCCAAGAGTTGTAAATAAAATAAAAACCATAAAACTAGATCATAAATAATTTTTAAAATTTGCTATAAATAATCTTCCCAATTACCCCAAAACAAAATCTGCAGTTCGCAAACTTGATCTACAGTTCGCAAATCAGGTCGCAGAATGGTCCAGACAGTAAATTTACACTTCCATCCTCCAATAAAATAGTCATAACGTTTTATAAAAACATTCAAATAATAAACATTTTAAACCATTAAAAATTAAATTCAAGAGATATATTTCTTATAAAGGTACGATCACTGAATTCCTTATGGTTTGGGAGAAATACTCTTGTGAAATTAGGCCAACTACAAAATTCCATGTTTCAACATTTAAGTTTTCTAAACGTACAAAAATGGGCTGAAATTCACCCCGAGCTTCTCGAGTCCCCTTAAAACCCTCATAACAAGTCTAAATATCCTATATGGACTTGTCCAAAGGCTCAAAACACAAAGAGAATTATTGCAATACAAAGTCAACTCTCAAGTTAAACGTATGAATCTTAAACTTTTAATTTTCATGCAACAATGTTGAATCTCTGTAACGTCCCGATCGGTCGTTTTGAGCATTTGCACTTCGCTCAGTAGTTTACGGGTGTGAGTAGCTCCGTATGATGTATTTTTATTTGTGTGAATCGTCGGTTTGATTTTCAGGTTATTTGGGACTGATTTGGAAGAATGATTCTCAACTAGGGAGCTTTAAATTTGAAAGAGTTGACCAAGTTTGATCTTTTAGCATTTGACCTCGGATTGGAATTTTGATGGTTCTGTTAGCTCTATTGGGTGATTTTGGACTTAGGAGAGCGTCCGGATTGTGATTTGGAGGTCCCTGGTTGAATTTGGCTCGAAATGGCAAAAGTTGAAATTTTGGAAAAGTTGACCGGGAGTGGACTTTTTGATATCGGGGTTGGATTCTGATTTCGGAAATTGAAACAGGTCTGTAATGTCAAATGTGACTTTGATGCAAAATTTGAGGTCAATCAGACGTGATTTGATAGGTTTCTATATCGGTTGTGGAAGTTTGAAGTTTAGAGTTCATAGATTTCGATTTGAGGTGTGATTCATTGTTTCAATATTGTTATGTGTGTTTTGAGGCCTCGCGTAGGTCCGTATTGTGTTATGGAACTTGTTGATATATTCGGACGGGGTCTCGAGAGGCTCGTGTGAGTTTCAGACGAGGTTCAGATCATTTCATTGCATTTTTTGATTTTTGCTAAGATTTCTGGTGTTTCCGCATCTGCGGAAGAGTGGGTGCAGATGCGGATAATTGGCCACAGAAGCGTAGCAGGCTTGGCTGGAGGTCATCGCAGATGCAGAGGAGGAGTCGCACCTGCGAGTGCGCAGAAGCGGAAATTGTTCCGCAGGTACGGGGTTTGCTGGGCAAGGCTATTTTCGCAGAAGCGGTGGTCGCAGATGCGACGAATTGTCCGCAAATGTGGAATCGCTAGGGCAGAAGCTATATTATCGAGGGCTTTGGTTCTTTCTTCATTTTAGGAGCAATGAAGCTCGGATTGAGGCGATTCTTGTGGTAAGTTTCACCATATGAATTGAGGTAAGTGTTCTCTACTCGGTTTTGGATATATTTCATGAATCTACATTCATTTTTGGTAATTGGATTGTGAATTTTATAGAGGAAATTAGAGGTTTGGGCCTAAAGTTTCATAATATGAATTTTTGAGTTTTGAACATCGAATTGGGTTTGAATTTGAGTGAAACTAGTATGGTTGGACTCGTAATTGAATGAGTTGTTCAATTTTATAAATTTTGTCGGGTTTCGAGGTGCAGTCCCGGGTTGGGCTTTTGGCCGATTTTGGGCTTTTGATTCAAGATTTGATCTTTTCAATCGGGATTGGTTCCTTTAGCATTGTTTGTTGTATTTGAGTTGTTTTTTGTTAGGTTTTGAGCCGTTCGGAGGTCGAAACGCGCGGGGTGGTATTTTGGAGCATCGCTTGGCTTGCTCGGTGTTGGAATTGGCTTGTTCGAGCTAAGTAACTCTTCTAATGTTAGTGTCGAGGGTATGAAACTCCAAAATACGTGTTATGTGATTGGTATTGAGGTGACGTACATACTAGGTGATGGGTGTGTGGGCGTGCACAATATGAATTGAAACTCTATTGTTCCCATGGCAATGTATAGTGGCCCTACTTTGTTGATATCCGTGTTTTCACCATGTGATAAGGTAGTTTAGTTGTCAATCATGCTAGATATCATGTTTAGGCATTATGCCGATGCTGTTTGGACCCATAGTGGTCGTTTCTTACTGTCATCTCACTGATTTCATTGGTATTTCATACTTAGTCATATCCATGCATTCATACCGTATCTCAGTCTCAGATATTATTTATTGATAAATCATATCATTGTTGTCGGGCTAGTTTCATGACATTGGGAGCCCGTGAGTGAGGCTGGAGAGATTGATGATTGAGTGAGGCCGAGGGCCTGAGTGAGAGTGATATTTTGGAATCAGGCTGTACGCCGCAACATATTATATTGATTATATTTTATAAGGATCGGGTTGCACGTCGCAACGAGCCTTCGAGCTATATATATATATATATATATTATTGAATCGGGTTGCACGCCGCAACAATATTGGATCAGGTTGCACGCCGCAACAATATTGGATCGGGCTGCACGCCGTAACAATATAGCGCTTGGGCTGAAGGAGCCCCTCCAGAGTCTGCACACTCCCAGTGAGCACAGTAGACTATATATATGTAGATCGGGTTGCACGTCGCAACGGGCCTTATGGTCATATATGGATCAGGCTGCACGCCACAACAGGTATTGTACATTGCTGAGTGATTGAGTGTGCTGAGCATTGAGCATAGTGAGAGAGAATGCGAGACATTGAGATTGAGTACTCTGAGAGTGTGAGTACATGCTCTTATCGTTGAGATGCATTGAATTTGACATGCGTACTTGAGATACATGCATAGAGATGCATTTCCTTCTGCTACCCGATTTTGGGGACATTTATGATTTAACTGTATCTTGACATGTAGGCATAGAGAAGTACTTTACTCATGCTATCTGAAAATGAAACATCTTACTATTTGTTGAAAGGAGTTTTGGAAAAACCCACACTTTTCAAACTTACTCGTACTTTGGCTTTTTCGGTAAAAGATTTGGGTTTTCACTGAGATACTTGAAAAGAAATGCCTATTTTTCTGGAACTATGAACGAACTAAGCCTTTTATTTTGGAGATACCCTTTTAATATTGTACTATGCTGTTATGAACTGTGGTGGAATATTTGTGTTGTACCCGACCTTATTGTTAGCTCGTCACAACTTTCAACCTAAGGTTAGGTTTGTTACTTATTGAGTACATGGGTTCGGTTGTACTCATACTACACTTCGGCACCTTGCGTGCAGATAATGACTGCTGATTTCACTGTGCTCGATGGGAGTTGGATTTGAAGATGTACCTGCGTCCCGATTGTAGCTGCCTCTTGTTCGTGGTACCTTTAGATCTGTAAAACTCTGTTTACATACTATTCAAACAGATTATGTATTTATTTCATTTTCGCTTTGCAAACTCTATTCTTAGAAGCTCATGATTTGTACTTCCAGTTCCTGGGGAATGTATCAGATTCAGATTCAGATAATTTCCTTACTTAATTGCTTTATTAATTTTTATTAGAATTTGTTTGTGGTTAACTGGCTTACCTAGCGGGTTGGGTTAGGTGCCATCACGACTAGTTGAATTTTGGGTCGTGACAATCTCACTCGAACCCCTTGGATCCTAATCCGAACACATGTACAAGTAAAAACATATTATATGAACTTATTGGAACCTTCAATCTATGAGTCTAAGCTTGTTTACTCAAAATGTTGACTTTGCTCAACACTATGTTCTTTTAAGGTTTCCAGCTAACAAGTAGGCATACCAAAATATTTTCGGGCCCTTCGGGACCCGAAATACTCGTACCCGTAATTCATAAATCTCCAAATAAACTTATAGAAAGTCTCAAATAAGGAAACAATATCCTAAAACTCAAAATGATCAATTGGATCGTTACAAGAATTTTTTATTAATTGGAAATAAATTGGGAAAGAACAATAAAAATATAAGAATATCAAATTAATCGAGCAACCATATTCAAAATAGTGGTATCCTTTTCATAGTTTTCACTTTTTCTAACAAAATAAATTATTATTGGATCTTTTATATTTGTTCTCTACCATCAATATATCATGTTCCTTATGACGTAGTTTTTCTCAGGTGCCTTTACTAAATTATATATACCTTCCATATCTTTTCTTTATTATAAACTATTGGAACTTGTGAACGTTTAAATCAACTTTCCATTTACAAATCAATGGCTTTAACAGAAACATCATACTCATGAACGTGTCAGTATACTCCGGGAAAAATAAATATCACATATATTTGATAAAACATATAATTAAACTATCACTTAATGGACATATTCATTAAACTCACTATATTATCTTCGTAATATGTTGTATATAAATTTATGCAAATCATATCTCTAAACATACTCAAATTTTATAACGATCTGACCCGTTATTTTGTGTATTTGAGCCCCGCTTTCCTATATGATTTTTCTCATATGTGTGTTTCGTTATGTTGTGACTTGCGAGGATGATTGCCTTGGCTTCGGGAAGGTTCCAGAGTGATTTGAACAATTAGTAAGATTTTTGAAAGCTTAAGTTGTAAGAGTTGACCGAGGTTTGACTTTTATATAAAAGTTCTCGAAATTGTATTTTGAGAGTTACAATAGCTTCGTATGATGATTTTGGACTTAAACGTATGCTCGGAATTGAATTTTGAGGTTCCTAGGATGTTTTGGTGCTATTTGTCGGAAGTTGGTAATTTACAAGATTGGAGAGTTCATAGGTTTGACCAAGGGTTGACTTCGAGGTTATCGGATTTAGATTTTGATTTTCGAGGTTGGAATAGGTTCTTTTTATCATTTAGGACTTGTGTGCAAAGTTTGGGTTTAATCTGGATTAGTTAGGCTTGAATCATACGCATGGTTCGAAATTTGGATGTTAATAAAGTTAAGAGAACATTGACATGTGTGTTGATCTTCGATTCTTAGTTTTGATGTTATTAATTGTGTTTTGAACATTTGAATAACTTTGGATTAGGTATTGGAGCTTGTTGTCATGATTGGACGGGGTCCCGGGAGGCTCAGGTGTGATTTGGGGAGGTTTCAAACCATTTTTCCTTTTGGAGTTGCTGGTTTTTTATATATTTTGCAGTGCTTCGTGATCGCGGAGGAGGGGGAGCTAGCGGGGGATTTTTCTTCGACGCGTTCGCAAAGTAAGCGATGCGTTCGTAGAGGGTTGGAAGCAGAAGCTTTGCAACTGGACGTCGCATTCATGACGGAGAGGCACCAGGCAATGGGTCAGCTTTTGTGTTCGCGGATGGGATCCTGCGTTCGCGTATGCTTGGCTGGTGAAGGGTCGCATTTGCGAAGGGCAATTTTGAGCCGGGAAGCTTTTGGCCTTCGCGATTGCGATGTAGGTTCCGAGATCGCGATGCATAGGCCTGGGCAGACCACTTTAAATTGGAATTTTTGGATTTTACCCCCTATTATCATATTTTGAGCCCTAGACTTAGAGAGTGGGAGATTTTGAAGAGCTATTTCACTACATCATTGGAGGTAAGCTGTTTACACTTGAATTTGACTTTATAGCGTGATTGTTTTGATTGATTTCTACACCTAAAATCTTGAATTTTAAAGTAAAGTTTGGGGTATTTGGTAAAACTTTTGAAAATTGAATTATTGAGATTTGTGCCCCGATGTTGAGTCAATTTTGGATGAAACCTGTATACTTAGACTCGTATTGGAATGGATATTTGGAATTTATAAATTTTGTCGGGTTTCTCGCCTCCAGGCTAACGTTTTGGTTGACTTTGTGTATTTAAGTAAAGATTCAATCTTTATTGATTGAGTTAGATTTCTATGGCTTTGTTTGACGTTATTGAGTTGTATTTGACTATATTCGAGCCGTTTGGAGTTAAATTTTTTTATTTTTGCGTACTTGTGGCGATTTTAAGGCTACTGGGAGGAGGTAAGTCTCTTGGCTAACCTTTTTAAGAGGGAAACCTCTAGGATTCGACTTGTTTGCTATGTGTTTAAGCTATTGAAGGTGGTGTATATACATGGTGGTGACCGTATATGCATTTACCGAGTTTACATCATGACCAAGGGTAGAAATGGAATATTTATGCTTTGTTGTGACTATGTTCTCGTTTGATTCATGATTTATTTAACTTATGTGACTACGTTTGCTCTCTTATTCATGTTAGAAATCATGCCTAGACTTATGATTAATTGTGAAGGCAAGTGAACTTATTCTTGATACGTTAAATTGTTTAATTATCCGTAGTCACATAGCGATTCCATGAACACATATCCGTTTTGTAATGACCCGATCGGTCGCTTTGAGAAATTTCACTTCGTGCAGGTATTTGAAATCTTGAGTAGCTTCGTATGATGCATTATGACATGTGTGAATCGTTGGTTTTGATTTTCAGTTTAATCGGAATTGATTTGGGAGAAAGATTCTCAACTAGGAAGCTTTAAGTTGGAAGAGTTGACCAAGTTTGACTTTTAATTATTTAACCTCGGATCGGAGTTTTGATGATTCCGTTAGGTTCGGATGGTGATTTTGTACTCGAGCGTATGCCCGGATTTGCATTAGGATATTTTTGAAAGTTTCGGCACTAATTGACGAAAGTTGAAAATTTGAAGGTTTGGAATGTTCATGAGTTTGACCAGGAGTTGACTTTGATGATACCGGATTTGGATTATGATTCCAGGAATCAGGATAGCTTCGTTATGTCATTTGAGACTTGTGTGTAAAATTTGATGTCATTACGAGTTGATTTGGTATGGGTCGTCACGAGTTTTGGAAGTTGAAAGTTCAAATGTTCATTAAGTTCGATTTGATGTGCGATTCGTGGTTTTGATGTTGTTATGCGTGATTTGAGGCTTCGAGTAAGTCCGTGTTATGTTATGTGACTTTTTGTTATGTGTGGACGGTAACCCGAGGGGCTCGGGTGAGTTTTGGATAGGTTTGGGTTGTGTTGCGCTCGTTTTTTGTGTTTCGACGTCGTTTCTACAAGCATAAATGGTACTACATCAAGCAAATGAGCTCCAGTTTCTATTTTTATTGAAACATTAGATCCGTATCGTAATTGTGGAACCATAGCAACTGAAAGCATCAAGTTTCGACATCATGTGAGGAAGTTATGGTCATTTTACTAAGAATTGGGTTGCCAGATTTCGTTCAGATTAATTATGAAATTGCCATTGTATTCGTATTTAAAAATCTGCACTATTTTCAAATATTGAAACCGACATATCTCCTTAATTATAAGGTCAAATGAAGTAATTCAAAAGCCAAACGTAACTAAAATTTTATGAGAAATCCATTAGAGGCATAAAAAGTGAATTAAGGGATTTTTTGACACAAGAACGAGGCAGAATAGTTGGGAAAAAATATATAATATCGATGGTTTGTTTATTTGGTCATATTTTGAGTTGGGGAGCTCGGATTTGGGAAATTTTAAAGGAGATTTGCATCACATGAATTGGGGTAAGTGTTCTATACTCGGGTTTTGTTCTATTCCATGAATCGATTTTCGTTTTTGGCATTTGATTGATGATTTCAAAGTGAAATTTGAGGATTTTTGTCTAAAATTTCATAAAGTGAATATTTGAGTTTTGAACATCGATTCGGAGTCCGATTTGAGTGAAACTAGTATGGTTGGATTCATAATTTAATAGGTTATCGGATATTGTGAGTTTCGTCATATTACGAGGTGCGGGCCTATGTTTGACTTTTTGGTTGACTTTGGGCTGTTGATTAAAGATTCCACCTTTATCAATTGGGTTTATTTTCTTTAGCATTATTTGATGTTCTTGAGTTACTTTTGGTTAGTTTTGAGTCGTTCGGAGGTCGGTACACGCGTGATGGTATTTTTGGAGTATTGTTTGGCTTGCTCGGTATTGGATTCGGCTTGTTCGAGGTAAGTAACACTTTTAAACTTGGTGCTGAGGTATGAACCCATGCACATACGTGTTATGTATTTGGTGTTGAAGTGACGTACATGATAGGTGACGGGCTTGTGGGCATGCACCATGTAAAGTATGACTCGGTTGACTATGTGGTATTGTGTAGTTACCTAATCTTATTTGTATCTATGAAATTTCTACGTGCTAGCATAATTGAGCTGTGATCCATGTTAGAAATCACGTTTAGGCTATATGCATATCCTGTTGGGACCCGCCGAGGTCATTTCTGTTGTTTAGTTCTTTGCTTAAATCACATTTACATACACAGTCATATTCATTCATTTGCATATCATACCTCAGTCTCTGTTATCATTTGTTATCACATCATGTTATCATTGTTGGGCCGATTTTCATGAGATTTGTGAGCCCAAGAGACTGGAGATATTGATGATTAAGTTGGGGCCTGAGTGCCGGATTGTGAGTGATATTGAGCGGATCGGGCTGCACGCCGCAGTAGGCCCTATGGGCTTTATATATATTATTGATGGGATCACGCTGCACGCCGCAGCAGGCCACATTGGCTTTATATGTATTATTATTATATGGATTGGGTTGCACTCTGCACCAAGCCCTATGGGATTTATATATATTATTGATGGGATCGGGCTGCACGCTGCAGCAGGCCATGATGGCTTATATTGGAACTTGGGCAGGATCCGCCCCTTTGGAGTTTGACATACCAGCAGTGAGCGCAATATTTATTGATTCATAATGGGATCGGGCTGCGCGCCGCGGCCGGTACCGTACAATGATGAGTGACTGAGTGTGCTGAGTGATTGAGCGTGATGAGTGGGAGTGTGAGACAATGATATTGAGTACTCTGAGAGTGTGAGTACATGATTTCATCACTGTGATGCATTGCATTTGACATGCATTCTTGACATACATGCATAGAGATGTATTTCCTCATGTTACACTGTTTTGTGACATTTATGATTTCACATGCACATTGACATCTAGGCATAGAGATGTACTTTCCTCATGCTATCTGAGATTGAAACATCTTATCTGTTGTTGAAAGTTATTGGGAAAATCACATATTTCTACTTACTCATATTTTGGTGATTTCGGTGAAATATTTGAGTTTTATTGTTATACTTGAAAAGCATGCCTATTTTTCCGTAAATGTGAACGAGCTGAGCATCATATCTTTGAGTTGTTTCTTGTACTACTTTTATTATATTGTTATGAGTTGTGGTTGGCTTTTGGTGTTGGACTCTGACTGTTGTCCAAGCTCGTCACTGCTTTCAACCTAAGGGTAGGTTTGTTACTTATTGAGTACATGGGGTCGGTTGTACTCATACTACACTTCTGCACCTTGCGTGCAGATTTTGGAGCTAATATTGTTGTGTATGATGGGAACTGGCTTTGAAGATAAACCTGCGTTCAGGTTGTAGCAGTCTCTTGTTCATGGTAGCTTTAGATTTATAAAAATTTGTTTATGTACATTTCAAACAGATGATGTATTTATTTCATACTAGCTTTGTAAATTCTAAATCTTAGAAGCTCATGATTTGTACTATATTATCATTATTTCTCTCAGTAGATCTCATTTAATTAGGATTGTTGCTAATTGGCTTACTTAGCGGCTTGAGTTAGGTGCCATCACGACTAGTTGGATCTTGGGGTTGTGACACATTTGATTTTTATTAAGTGCTTGTATACCTTTTATCTTAAATTCTTCAGCATATGCANTTTCTTGTATAAAAGTTCAGTTATATTATCATTATTTCTCTCAGTAGATCTCATTTAATTAGGATTGTTGCTAATTGGCTTACTTAGCGGGTTGAGTTAGGTGCCATCACGACTAGTTGGATCTTGGGGTCGTGACACATTTGATTTTTATTAAGTGCTTGTATACCTTTTATCTTAAATTCTTCAGCATATGCATACATTTATGTATGAATACATGATTTAGGCTGAGGAATTTGGCAAAAAGGTACTACAGTTATGGCACATTGGACATGATGATCAGATATTGATTTATGAGGGATGCTATTATACCCCTCGTTGCGCTTGAATTTGGATTTGTTCCTCTGGAGTGAGGTGATTACACATGTTACCTTGGGACCTTTGAGCATGGTTGGTACATGGATTTTGTACCAGGTCCATACATGGATTGTGTATCGGGTTATATTAGTACATAGATCACATATCGGGGTACATGCATCTTGTACCGGTTGATCATGTATTCTTTTTATTAACTCATTTAGAAGTATTTATTTAATTATTAATTGTTACTTGACATCCTTATATGCTAATTGGGAGTCCTAGCTCCATTTTTTGGGCATGTTATTTTTTATTTATACATCTGAGGAGCGTTATGGTTATTTCTGCTCCAGAAAAGCATGCTTAGTACTTTTCAGCTATTTTGATATCTGTTACTCTTGTTATTCATGATATTACTTTTTGTTTCAGGTGTTAATTCTGTTATTATACTTGTTGGTAAGTATTCGTAAGCATCTAGCCTCGCCACTACTTCTTCGAGGATAGACTTGATAGTTACTTGGTACCAATTGTGATGTACTCATACTATACTTCTGCACATCCTTTTGTGCATAACCTCAAGTGGGTCCTAACAGAGCTTCCTGATTGAGCTAGGAGATTTCACGGAGACATAGGGTGAGCTGAACTTCATGTATATACTTCACAATTCTTGAGTCCCCATTCCTTTTATATTTCGATCTATTTGTATTCCAGACAGCTTGACATGTATACAGACTTGATCTCATTTCCGTAGTTTGCTCGTGTAGTTGTGCCACCTAGTCTTGGGGGCATACTGTATTGGCCGTGCTTGTGTTTTATCTGATATTATCACTATTTTGAGACTATTTCCATCTTTAATTATTATATATCTCTATTCAATAATAAAATTAGACTTTATTTGTTGATTGTGAGTTGACTTGCTTAGCAAGTCCACCTAGACGCCATCATGGTCTTGTGGTGGGATTTTTGATCTTGACAAATTGGTATCAGAGCCCTAGGGTGTGTAGTTCTCACGAGTAATGAGCAGGTCTAGTAGAGTCTTGTGGATCGGTATGTAGATGTCACGACACAAAACTCCACCAAGTCGTGATGGCACCTAACCCAACCCGCTAGGCAAGCCAAACAGTATAAGTTACTACTACAATAAGACAGCATCAATATATTAATAAAACTGCAACAAGATTCAATATAACTATTCCGGGGACTGGTAGTACAAGTTATGAGCCACTTTGATTTAGATTCACAAAGCTGGTGAAAGGAATAAATACAACATATGTTTGAAAGTTACATAATTAGAAATAAAAACCTAAGCTATCATGAACAAAAATGTAGCATGAATTCGGCACGCTGGTGCATCTCCAATGCAAAGCTCCATCTTCACAGATACTCAGCTCTAGAATCTGCACGCAAGGTGCATAATTGTAGTATCAGTAAAATCGATCACATGTACTCATTAAGTATCTTGACTAACCCAAGAGAAGTAGTGACAATTTTTTTTTAAGTCATAAGATACTCACTTTGCAGAACTTGTGCAACTCAATAACATGTATAACACAGAGAAGATATTCCAGATAGACAGTTACAGAATAAAGAGTATCAACAGTAAAGGTGTCCAACATGATCCAATTCCGTACCAATTACTAAATAACACGTTCAAGAGAATTTTTTGAGAATCAAATGTATCAATACATGATGACAACTTTCTTGTTACATCAATCTGTTACGCTACCAACAACTCAACAAAACATGAGATGTCATCTCAACTCAAGTAATCCCGTCCTGGAAACCAAATAGTCAAATAACCACAAAGGAAGAGATTAACATGTTATGTGCAATGTAAAAACATTTAAAATGCATGACAACACATAAAGAATTCACTTGCAAAATAAAGGCAACACCCAGATTAGACAACAACTCATCAAATAGAAATACAAATATATGGCACCTTGTCGCTCATGTTTACCAATACCCTCCTTGTTGCTCCCGCTTGACAAGATAACAATATCCCGCCTTGTCGTTCTAGTTTAATAATATTCCCATCACAACAACAACAACATCAATCATAATCGCATGGCAGAAACCTTGTGCCAATACCCAACAATCTGCCCAACAAGCCCACAAGTTCCAAAATCACAACAATGCAAAATAACAAATCATCATCAATAATCATACCCTCATAACTGATCAATAAAGTGCACAAGGACATAATCAACAAAAGTACAGATGGGGTTCAACATATAAAACATGACTACGACAGAATCCGATATAGCAATCAAGTTCAAGTAGTCATACAAAGGATCATATATGCGTCACAGAGTGCACATGTCCCAATCAAGTAATAACACAAGAACACGTACCAATGTGTGCTTATAATATACGTGTATCTATCTCCGAGGTAAGCTTAGCATAAATCTTACGATTTGCTCTTCATGGTCAACATAACGTACCAATAGCTTCAACATTCCTATAGCATTATTTATTGGACTCACATAGTCGATTAATTAAATAATACATAGAATCAAGTAACAACACAACCAAACAATGCATAGAGTAAGCCCCATGGAACATGTATGTATGCTCGTCACCTCATATATACATCACCCCCACATGTAGTAAGCAATATCAATTTAGTAGGAAAAATATTCTCAACCAAAACTAGGAAAGACACTTACCTCAAACAATCCAAATCAATAATCTAAATATGCCTTCCCCAGCGAATCGACCTCCGTATAACACAAATCTAGCCAAAAATGACTCAATAACATCAAATAAATTCATAGAAATCAAAGTCAAACGATAGAGGTCGAATATTTATTCGACTACTCAAAGTCAACCAAAATGTCAACCCAGACCCGCAGCTCGAAACTCGATAAAATTTACAAATCCCGAAGATCCATTCGAATATGAGTTTAAATATATATATAAGTATTTTCCAAATCGAACCTCAATTTCATGTTCAAAACCCCAAAATTCATTCTCTTAAGTTCAAGTTAAACTCCCCTCCCCCTAATTTATTCTCTTCAAATCCTTGATTTAGGTATAATAATCCATGGAAAAACAAAATATATAATTAAAACAAAGATAAAATTATTTACCCTAATAATTTGGGTATTTATCTCTTCTAAAATCGCCTTACTTTGTGCTCCAAGAACTCAAAAAGTAAAGAAAATGAACTTAAAATCCCGAAATTAGATGTCTTAAAGCCTTGATAGTCATCCTTATTAGCCATCGCTGTCACCAACCTTGCGATCGCAATTCACAAAATGTCCAGCATGATTTTACCCTTCGCGATTGTAGCCAAGAAGTACCGCAATCGCGATGAACAAACTTGTGAAATAATTGCCCAACTCTTCCCAGGTTGCCTCTATTGCAATGGCCATAACTTTATGTACATAGCTTAAAATGATAAACAATTTGATATTTTGAAAACTATACACAAGGGGCTACAACTTTCATTTTTGGTTCACCTTAATATTCCTTATAGATTGCAAGATATAAACTCTCTAAGTCAGCCTAGTGACAATAGAAATTTCTTCTTCGCGATCGTGGACTCTCCCTCTGCGAACGCGATTCACAACACCAAAACTGCATTTTATTCTTCGCGAACGCAGCTCAGAGCTCCGCGATTGTGATGTACACACTTGTAACCAAAATCTAGCAATAAAAAGGACCTAAAAATGGTCTGAAACTATCCCGAAACTCACCTAAGGCCCCCGGGACCTCATGCAAATATGCCAACAAGTCTAAATACATTATCCAAATGTATCCAAGAGCATGAAATATCATAAATAATATCAAAACCACTATCATTCTCTTAACTTTCAAACATTCAAACTTTGTCGAACACGTCTAAATACATCAAAATCAATTCGGAATGAGACCAAACTTTGCACACAAGTTCCAAACGAAAAAAATAAAACTATTCTAATTTCTGAAAAAATAATCTGAACCTGATATCATCAAAGTCAACTACCGGTCAAACCTATGAACTTCTAAACCTTCAAATTTCTAACTTTCGTCAAATAAAGCCAAAATCTTCTAAAACATTTGAATTCAAATAAGAACATACGTCTAAGTCCAAAATAACCATGAGAACCTATTGAAACTATCAAATTACGAATCCGAGACCGTTTACACAAAAGTCAAACCTTGGTCAATTCTTCAACTTTTAGCTTCCAAAAATAAAAATTTCTCTTCCAAATCAATCCTGAACCTCTCGAACGTAGAAACTAATCATTCACACAAGTTGTAATACATCATATGAAGCTATTTAAGACCGCAAACTACCGAACAAAGTGCCACTGCTAAAAATAATCAGTCGGATCATTACAAGAGACGTATGTACTTATTTTCGAGAAGCTACAAGATGTTAGGAAACTACCATTATTTTATTCTTATCGTGGGGTACGTTCATCAGGAGAAATTGGGCAGGCACATGCTCCTCAGGCTAGGGCCGTGAGGGGCCGTGGTAGAGGCAGGGGAAGGGGTGGAGTCCCTGCTAGGGCAGCTACTGTGGAGCCACTAGTAGCTCCAATTGAGGAGCAAGTGATTGATCAGAGTGATACGAATGGACCAGCTCAGGTCCTGCAAGTACCCTAGTAATTTAGCATTCACTTGTTTAATTGGTTGGTCTTGTGGAGTGCTTGGCACGGACTAGAGTACTTCTTGTGGCACCAACTAGAGTACTTCCTGTGGAACCAACTATAGTACTTCATGCGGCACCAATTGCTTCTCAGGTCGGGAGAGGGGCACAGTCCCCCTACTCATACTCCTAAGCAGTTTACTATTGTTTATCATATTCTAGGAATATTAAAGGTGTGGGGAACTCCCTAGTGGTTGTTGTTAGACCAGTAGTGGAGGCCACTATATCTAAGGAGGAGTAGAAGAGGTTTGATCGGTTCTAGACGATGGGTCCTCCACGTTATGACGATGATCCTTTGGCTGATGCAAAGTATTCTTTAGATGGATGTTAGGAGATTCTGCGTAAGCTTGGTTTGGTGGAGTCAAATGGGGTCGCATTCACTATTCTTTAGCTTCTAGGGCCAGCCATGAGGTAGTGGCAGTCATTTGAGCGTAGCATGATAGCAGGGGTAACTACCATTCACTTGGAGTTAGTTTTCACATCTCTTCTTAGAGAAGTTCTTTCCCTTCACAAAGATGGAAGAGATGTATGGTCAGTTTGAGCACCTTTAGTAGGGTCGCATGTCTGTGACGAAGTATTAGATAAGATTCACAGAGCTACCTTATCATGCAGATTTTCTGATCCCCACTGAGGTTGAGAAGGTGAGGAGGTTTATTGAGGGGTTGAAGTTTGGTATCAATATTTATATGTCTAGGGAGGCGGAGACTGGTACTACATTCCTTCAGGTTGTGGACATAGCACGCAGGATTGAGCGTATTAAGGGTCAGGGCAGGGAGGTTATGGTGGCGAAGGACAAGAAGCCCTAGTATTCTAGCAGTTTCAGTGGTACCTCGTTTAGAGGTAGGGATCATTCTGGGAGAGGCCATCCTAGCAGGCTAGTGTCTTCAGATTATCAACCCCCTCATTGAGCTCCAATTTAGTTTTCATTCGGTGCACTACCAACAAAAGTTCCGATCATACTCCTTCAGCCCAAGGTACATCCAGTGGGTACTCAGGTTATCATAGAAAGCCTCAAATTCAGTAAGCACTCTCAGCTCAAGGTTGTTAATGTGGAGAGGTAGGGCATATCAAGATGGATTTCCCCCAGACGTGGTAGAGGCACAACAAAACAAGGTTCTCAGGTAGTGATTCCACTTCCAGTTGCTTCACCACCAGCTCCACTAGCTAGAAGTTGAGCTCAGGCTGTCAGGGGTCTTCTCAGAGATGGAGGTCACGCCCGCTGCTATACAGTTTTGGGTGGACCCGATGCGGAGTCTTATGATGCAATTACTACATGTATCATATCGGTCTATCACAGGGATGCATAAGTTCTATTTGATCCTGGTTCTACCTATTCCTTTGTGTCATCATCTTTTGCATCGTATTTGGATTTGCCCCGTAGTTATCTTGATATTTTTGTTCATGTATTTACATATATTGGTGACTCTATTATGTGTGGATCGGGTGTATCGTTCTTGTTTTGTTACCATTTGGGGCTATAAGAATAATGTTGATCTCTTATTTTTTAACATGGTGAATTTTGATGTGATCTTGGGGATGGATTGGTTATCTCCGTATCATTCTATACTTATTGTCACACTAAGATCGTAATGTTAGCTATGCCTGGGTTGCCAAGCACTCAACCTATATCTATTTTATAGACTCGCTAAGCCTAGTGTATCATCGTAGGGTGTGCCGATATTGTTTATGAAGAAGAAGGATGGTTCCATGAGGATGTGTATTGACCACAGGCAATTGAACAAGGTTACCATCAAGAACAAGTATCCGTTGCCTTGCATTGATGACTTATTTGACCAGCTTTATAGTGCTAGGGCATTTTCAAAGATTGACTTGAGATCGGGGTATCACAAGTTAAAGATTAGATCTTCGGACATTACTAAGACGTCTTTCAAGACTCATTATGGGCATTATGAGTTTTTGGTGATGTCTTTTGGCCTGACTAATGCCGCAACAACGTTCATGCATTTGATAAGTAGTGTGTTCCAGCCGTATTTGGATTCTTTTATCATTGTATTTATTGACGATATCTTGGTGTACTCCCGTAGTGCATAGGATCTCAGGCATCATTTGAGGACTGTGCTTCAGATTTTGAGGGAGAAGAAGTTGTATGCTAAATTCTCTAACTGTGAGTTTTGTCTAGATTCAGTGGTATTCTTGGGCCACTGTCGTATCTAGTGATCGGATCAAGGTGGATCCGAATAAAATTGAAGCAGTTCAGAGTTGGCCCAGACCTTCTACCTCTACTAAGATCAGCAATTCCTTAGGCTTGGTTGGGTATTATTGGCGTTTTGTGGAGGGGTTTTCATCTATTGCAGCCGCATTAACTCAATTGACTCAGAAGGGAGCTCCGTAAGCTCAAGACAATATTGACTACGGCTCCAATTTTGGTACTGCCCTCAGGATCGGGGTCGTACATGTTGCACCCTATTTTGCACAGGTCAAAATAAAATACAACTAGTGGTTCTTCTGATGTTGATAAACGTGAGTCGCCACCTAATATTCGAGGTGTATTAGGGTACCTTTAAGTCTGTGAAATTATTATCGTAATGGTCTTCTAACTCGTGAGATTTGAGTAAGGGTTCTAGTTATTCTAAGGGAAAGGTGTTAGGCATCCCTTAAAATCTACTTGAGGTAGCTCCTTAAACTTAGTCTGGGTTCGGTGAAAGAAATGTTTATATTCTAGTTAATTAATGGCTAAAGTTATTAAGTAAGCTTTAAAAACGTCTAAGTCTTGTTTGAAAACTAATTGTCTTGAAAAAGGTTGTGTATTTCTTTTTTAAAAAGAATGACATTTATTTGTGAGATTTTATAACTTAATGAATAAGAAATTACTAAAATATACATTAACTGAAAACGACTATACCTTATTTCGTTGAAATGCCTTATGTTTCAAGCTCATTTTTAAGAATGGTTGTGCGTGGTTGCTTTTATTATTTTTGAAAGTATTGCATGTGTTTTAATGTGACCCAATTGATGATTTTTCAAAGAGAATTGATTTTCGTTTTTTGAATCTGTCAAGAAGCTTGCAATCACTGAAGTTGTTAATGGAAAACATAGGTATGCTATTTATTTATTGAAAGATTAATTTAAACTATTAAAGCTCAAATGTATTAGAGTAATGGAAAACAAGCGAGTTTTATAATCCTATTTGATCTTTTTTACCTATCTATATGCCTTGGTTTGCTTATGTCTCCTAAACAGTCAAAACAACAAACTATATCCAATAGCAATGTTAGCTTCAAAAACATATACACATAATAACTGAACAAACAATATTTATCGTTTAACAATGAGAGAAAGAAAAGGGCTAGACGCTTGATATTAGGCCAATGGATAGTCAGGCCCAACAGAGTTTCCCACAAGCAGCAGACTCTAACGAGCGGGAAAAGAGGCATATGCTGGAGCTTGGGCCTGAGTTCTAAATGAACTCAGTAGGCCCAGTTCAAACATGCACATAGGAGTGGCAAACAGGCGGGTCGGGTCGGATATGGTTCGGGTCAAAAACGTGTAATGAAAAAATTGATAAATTATCCGACCCGACCCATATTTAATACGGATAAAAAATAAGTTAACCAACGGATAATATGGGTAACTATATTATCCATGACTTCTTGCATATGATCATTTTCGGGAAAATTCTTAGTCTCCCTAATTTGAGGAACCTCCAATTTGAGGCTTTACAAATGTAAAAGTTAGACCCATTGGTTATCCATTTTCTAAATGGATAATATGGTTTTATCCTTATTTAACCCATTTTGAAAAAGGTCATTATCCAACCCATTTTATAGTGGATAATATGGGTGGTTAACTATTGTTTTTTAACCATTTTGCCACCCCTACATGCACATGGTAAAATAAAGAAAATAATTAGTGGAAATCAATATAAGGTGTAACAAGATAGAATTAAAACAAGTAATAATAAAGCTAAAGAATATTGTGAAGCCAGCCTCATTTGTGTTAATCCTAGGAGGATTAATAAGGGTTAGTGACCAAAGGCTTAGAGTAAAACCTTATTCATGGATAGAATCCCCCTTTGGACCCTTGGCATTTCAGATTTCACAAGGATCTTATGTACCCCGAGCAGTGCTTGTGTTAGGGAGGGGTACCTCAACCACAAACCAAGTTTCACACCAAAATACACTCAGTCAATCACTCTCACTTTTCCTCAAAGGTTTATAGACAAATAAAGTGTCAACTTAGTAATCAATATGTAGACAGTAAATACATGAGTCTCCTAATAAGCTTTTCTTAGATTTAATCACATA
Source organism: Nicotiana otophora (assembly GCA_000715115.1). Lineage (NCBI taxonomy): Eukaryota > Viridiplantae > Streptophyta > Magnoliopsida > Solanales > Solanaceae > Nicotiana > Nicotiana otophora. The sequence continues at coordinate 89,713 of AWOL01S0011486.1, forward strand.
GAAATTTAACAACTTGAATCAAATAGATACATAGGACATTTCACTATCATTAGAGTATAGGACATGATCATTTCAGAACCAATCACAATATTGACCTTAGGACCTCTTATAAGAACATTGAGCACAAAGATGAATCACTGAAGGTAGATTTACAGGGTTCCAATAATATCAAAGGCCTTAAGGTTGATCCTAGCATGCATCAGAACACATGGGATGATCATTATTAAGATACAGTTATGAACTAAGAGGGCTAGTAGCATATTATCGGTAGATAAGTGTTGTATTTAACCAATTCATGTTCAGAGGTGCCTGATTAAATGATCTAAGCATTAATAAGTGGAAAAGAGAGACATATGCATTAGTTTCATTAATTCTACTGAGCGTTCAACATTTTAGGATCCTTAATTAGGTTCATAGTACTTCAACAGACATTTTAGTAATCCTCAGAATAGTCTAAGGCAAACATATACATGGCTGAGACCTTACTTCACTAAACACCTATACTAACAGCCTTTTTCAGGCTTCCCAAAGATAACAACCAACAGAGATATCAATGTAAGTAGAAAGGTCAGTTCTAGTCTAGTTCAAAGCTAATAGCATGATATCTAGTTGCAGTCTATCGGATTTTCAAATAATTCCAAATTTATGATTAAGTTCCTTATAGATAAAGATATCAACCAGATATGAGACAATGGGTAGGGATGTTCATTCTTAGTTGGTGAGAACAGGGCAAACATTTCTTAGTGAGTTTACTTAAACATGTGAGTGACCTTACTATCCAGGTTACCAGTAGGCTTTCCACTTTTTCGATCCTATGTTCAGCATTATTCACTCAAGTTACTGAGTTATTAAGGCGGACATGATTCAATCTATCAATAGAAGTTTTTAGCAATAAACATAGTAAATTAAACATGAAACTTTCTCAACTAAAGAACATGTAAGGATTCATGGGCATTACTTGACTAGCAGAAGTATGATGAACATAGGCACAAGCATAGAGGTCAATAGGAGTGTCACGCGCCCAAACCTGGGGAGGCATGGCTGGCACTCAATGCTGTGCTGGCCCGAGCGAACCACTCTGCAACTCTTTTTTTTTCTTTGTAACTATCATTGGCCACCATGGCCACAACTCGTAATGTATAACTATAAGTATGCCATAACTCTGTATTAATGAAACATCGTTCTTAAAATATGAATACATGTGGACCGTCAAGGCCTCTGACATATTGTACAAAAGGATCCTCTGTCTACAAAGCCTCTAAGATTATTTGACATAAAATGGGATAGGGTACCGGCCTACCCATAAATCTGTAGCAAAACTCTGACACGATGACTCATAGACTCGGCTGTACTCCGAATGAGGTGGAGTCTTACCGAGCCTTCGCTGAATGTCAATCTCGTCTACTATGAGGGCTCGTCAAACTGATTATCTATACCTGCATGCATGAATCGTCCCCAACAAAAGGACGTTAGTACCAATAATGTACTGAGTATGTAAGGCAGAACTAAAATATAACAATAAGTCAACCTTAATTAAAGACATATAAGAATTAACCTGAATCTCTGAAGTACCACCGTATATGTACACTTATTATATTTACATCCATAGTACTTCTCTTTGAGACTATTTCTATTATTCATTTCGTATGATGCATGACTGTCCAACTGATCAGTGGTAACTGCCCGACCGTCCGTAGTGCGGTGGTAAATGCATGACTGCCCGACCGGCCGTACCTTGGTGGTAAATATGTAACTGCCCAACCGGCCATAGCTCGGTGGTAAATGCATGAATACCCGACCGGCCGTAATTCGGTGGTAAATGAATATGCATGGCTATCCAACCGGTGGTAAATAATGATACATAACTGCCCAACCGGCGGTAACTGCCCGACCGGCCGTAGCACGGTGGAAATGCATGAAGATGCATGTACATGTATCACTATATTATAAACATTAACATCTTTATCAAATACCTCAATAGTGAACTAGATACTTATTTAGACATGCTTGAATATCACTTTACGGGAATGAATAACATAGACATCCTTAACTGCTAAGAGTAGAACCACTTATGGAATATCATTACGTTTACGTATCGTTTCTTGGATCATGCCAAAAAGGAAAGAAGGATTAGCCTTAACATACCTGAACATATTCTCTTGACAATCCCTTTAACATCGTTGATTGCGACAATGCGTAACGACGGATCGAAGTAAAGAAATATTCGTATGATATTCTTGAGAAAGATCATACCAGACTTTTTTAGAGTCACGTTACTAAGATGTTTACGGAATTTTCTTGCTTGAATCCTTGAATTCTTGCGTGAATATCCATTGACTAACATTCTGATATAAGACCTTTCTTTAAATAAGTTTGTATACTAGTTGAAAGAAGCAGTATACTTGCACAGGAAAGAGAAGACAACAGATACACGAGGAAGATTGACTACCTGTTAGAGTTAGAGGGTGAAAGGTACTGTTGCAATTGAATATGGAATTTTGAAGTGTACTTTAACGGGGTTATATATAGTAGGTAATGATTTAGGTGAACAAAGCATTTTGTAATCCCTGAAAAGGTACATTTAACCCTTTCTTTAAGAATGGAATAAATATGTGACTTTCGTTTCTTATGCATGCCAAATCCCATATCTCTAATTTTGCCACCTATTATAATGACTTAAGAGTCACCATTCATGGGGTGGCTTAATTAAGTGTTAATTTCTCACTAAAATTAATAATTATCCGATTATACACATAATCAGGAATTATCTCAAATTACTTAAAATACTACTCACTTTTAATACACTTTACGTATCCTACTATCGTGGTCATGTGGTTCCTTGTATAGCACTAGTCCATAAATACCGGGTATTATGGCTCGCACCGTATTTTATCCTAAATCGACAACTTTTAACTAAACTTATTTTCTTTGATTCGTTTACTCTTTATCCTTCATGGAACATACTTATTACTTGTTATAAATATCATAAGCACTTATAACCTCAAAGATAGTCTTGTCCACATCCTAAGGTACTACTATTACAATATGAAAATAATAAATCGTGGTACCATATAAAATCAACACATACACTATTATTTCGCTAAAATATCCATGTAAATATATATATATATATATATATATATATATTCTCAACTTTTAATTTTGCTAATCTCGTATAAAGAGTACAAATTTTCGTACACTTAATTCTAAAAATGGTAAAAACATAACCTTCTTTTGTGAGAAAATAACTTTTATTTTTTTTAATAAAGAAAATCTTATTTATAAACTTTCTCATATTATGTGTATAATTTACCATATCCGAAAATAGTAATAATGGTAACTATCCAAAATTATACTTATAAAACTTTTACTAAAATACTCCGCTTAAAAGAAAATACCACATTAACATAATATCTAACGGTATCAAGGTTGTAAACTTAGAGGGTCTCATAATAATAATGTCTTAAACCCTCTATAACCTCCTAATAGACATAATCCCTTCGAACTCATGTGGATTTACTACGGCACATCCTAATGCTACGGTACAGGATGTAACAAGGAGTCATTCAACCAACATACAATAAGATTTCAGATAGCCACTACTAAAAGAGTTCATAGTCATAAAACAACAAAGGGACATGACAGATCTGGACATAGCAAGTGAGCAGGTTGTGTGATGGCTATGCTGACAAGTCCTTCACAAGAGTTTAAACTACAATGATAGACTTGCATGAACCCTTAGGCGTATATAACAGGCATGGTTTAAATCAACAAAATATTCAATTAAGATCATCAAGGCAAACAAGTCAAATGTAAGACATGTACTGTGATCAGAATCATTTTTATTGAACCAAAACAGTGTGGTATAACATCACAAAAATGAGAATCAATATGGCTAATGCAACAGATGTGAAATCTTAACAGGTCATTAAGAGAGGCTTAAGAGCATAACTGAATCAAGTTAGCTAAACATAGTAGTATAGCTAAAATTTAACTAATAGAGATAAATCACACATAACATCAACTTAAGACGTAGTTCAACTAATCATAAAAAGGTTCAACAGGATTTGTTCAGAAGAGTATCAACATCATAGAAGCATTTTATCTAGGTAACTTATGGGAGATAAAAATCATTAACAACATAGATCAGATAGCAGTATCAGGACAACATAATTTATCAGGAAATTATCAACTCAACAGTGAAAATGGCATACAACAAATAAAATATAACAAGTATAGTCATGTACAACTTATGTATATCATAAGCGAAAGGTGATTAACAGAAAAAAATCACAAAAATTACACAATTACAAGATAGAGACAGGGTCAGTTTACACTGACCTTCTACAGAGCAACAAACCAAGCAAGAGTCGATTGTTAGCCGTTTAGGAGTCCAAACAATCCACTCATAGAGAACGAACTCGAGTAGAAATGAAAAGAGGAAAAGAGAAATTAGGGAGAAACTACTGAAACTTAATACTTAGCAGAAAAACATAAACTTTTTTCTTATTTCAGTGTATTTGCCGATGACATTAAGTGTGTTGGTGTCTATTAGGTAGAAACATTGAATGCCCTATTTATAGTGGCATTCAAGTCACTTAGGATTTCGATGAGTTGGAATAGACAGTGGAGAGTGACGATAGGGTGGATGATGATAGTAAGCATGTGAAATTAGAAGGAAAAGGGGAAAATAGTGTAGGATTTACCTGGTCACGAGGAAGTCGACCGTTGAAGCCTTTGGTCCATATGTCAAGCCCTAATGCCCAAAGGTTACTGCGTTTGACCTCGGGGCAATGAATAATGTTAGCGAAGCTGAAGATGATAGTCGTGCATGCTCTGATTCGACGGAACATAGGAAGGACAGATGAAATACCAGGTTTCACCTTTAGGTCTAGGGCTTCTGGGTTAGAGATTCAAATTAGGGTAACAAAAAGGGAATGTTCCAGGCGGGATTCACAGTTAGCAGGGACAGAAGGATGATTTGAGGTCGAATTTGTGATCTGCATAAATTTATGTAAGGTTTTAGGACTGATGGGGCTGATGGGGATGAGAGAAATGAGAGAAGAAAAGGGAATTAGGACAATCGTTGCTGGAAAGTTATTAGGGTTTAGGGGGTCCTCTTTGGGTTAAAAGTGGGAGACGAGACCTGGACCGTTGTATCGTTTGATCAATGACCCTGATAATTCGAGGCATAAGGATTTAATAAAATATTTTGATTACAAAAGGAGACGGCCGTTGGATCCCTATAATTCAACGGTGGAGTTAAGGTCTCAACAAAATTAAAGAAAGGAGAAAAATAGAGATTAAACACGGACCGTTGATGAATTGAATCAACGGTCCGGATCTATTTGTGTTTTCTCTGTGAGTGAGGAAGACGGGTTACTTAGCGCCTTTTAATTGTCTTACAGAGGAAGCCATATGTCGCCATCTTGTATAGAGAGGGTTGGTTCAGGACTGGGTCAGGCTATATTGGATTTGTATTTTGGGATAAATCAGCTGAAATAAAATTTAATCCATAATCATATTGAGTTTTAACCTTTGATCTTTTAACTCCTTTAAAGATTAACTTAATTAAAGTTAATTAATTATAATTAAATGTGATAGAATATAATCATTAAATATATTATAAATTACTGTAACTGATTATTTATCTATTAAAATACTTTATTTATTATATTATGAGGCTAATTTCGAATTAAAGTAATGAAGCGATATAATTAAAAATAAAAGGTTAATTTATTATTGTAAAACTTATTTATTAAAATATAAAGATCATTTAAATAATTCTAAAATAGTAGGAGTAATATAATTCATAAATATTTAATACTAAATTATTAATTCAACATTGTTAATTACTATTTCCTATTATATTTTAATAAAAATAGGTATTATGGATTATAAAATATTTTACCATATTCATTGAAAATTATTAAGCATAAATAATGTAATTTTAAAATGGATGGTCAAATTGGTCATCATAAGTACACAGTCTATTGTGATGCTTCGAGGGTTGGTCTTGGACATGTATTGGGGAAGGACAGTAAGGTGATTGCCAATGTATCGCACCAACTGAAGCCCCATGATAAAAACTATCTGGTGCATGATTTGGAGTTATCTGCTATTGTACACGTGCTCAAAACGCAAAAAAGAATCCATACTCTGAGAAAACCTCACTGTTGCGGCGCATGGGGCGCCGCAGCTGTGCAAATTCCTATTGCCTATCAGAACCAACTCTCTGGATTTCTTCGCTAATTCCCCGCATTGCGCGTCGCCCCATGTGGCGCGCCTGTGCAATGTTTACAAAGTAATTTTCCTATTTCGGTTAGGAAAAGGTGATTTCGTCTAGGCCCGACCCTACTTGGTATAAATACATCGAAAAATATTATTGCCTGAACTTTTGACATACTTTAGACCTAAGGAAGGTAAGGAGGAGTTGGAGGAGCAAAAGCACAAGGATTTCATCATTCCTTCCTCATCCAAGACCCGAGTTTGGATTGAATTAATGTTTTCCTATACTTTAATTTTATTTATGATGAATTTATTCATATCTATTGAGTAGTTCTCTTTAGGGTTTGATAGATTTGTGTGTATTGATATTTGTTTGTAGATTATAACTCTAGTTTTATGTATTGAAGCGTTTTGGATGATTTAACTGTTGCATCTATATTCACATGTTCATATAATCGAGAGAGGCATAACTTGTGATATTTTTGCATTATGTTGTCGGTTGAGTTCATTAATTCTTCTTAGTAATCGAAAGAGGCTAGTTGAATTATTGATTAAACCTAGTTAGGAGAATAATAAAAAGAGGTTTTCCTAAAGACCAATCCACTACGCATTCTTGCATATCTTCACGTGCTTAAATTGTTTCATCTTGTGAGGTTAAAACTTAATCGAGAGAGGAGTTTTTGTTGATCATTTGAACTAATAATTGAGTGAATTCAAGAGACTCACTTGAACATTAGAAGTGAATTATCTAGAGTTAGATCCCAAACAATTATCTTGCACCTATCCTATCAAAACCCTATATTCTCCCACTGATAACTTTCTTTGCTTATCTTTGTTTCGATTGTCATTAGTCAATAGCTCTAGATTCTTAGTTAATTTTAGTTATTAATCATATAAATCTCGATTGTTGATTCTTCTCGATAGCAATCAGTAGTGTTTGAAATAGTTTATATTGCTAATTCAGGAATGTTTCTTTTTTATTTTGTTTTATTTTTCCATTTTTAAGTTTGGTATTCGTTGACTGTGCGCATGTTACAGGTGTAGATTGGTGCAGGACTCGAGTTTTTTCGAAAGAGGTGCTACCGTACGAGCCTGAGATAGAAAAACAACTGCGACAGCTGAGGAAGGAAAGAAATCTCACTAAGACGTTAGAAATAATTGGGCAATCCTTACCCAAAGAACTTATGGCTGGAAATAATGAGGATAATGTAGATTTGGCTGCGAGAGAAGCAACCCAATGAAGAGTACAAGTTGCATGGGATGTTGAAGAAGCAGTTATTAGAGATGCACAAATTATCTACGAAGAAGAGAGGGGTCGTAGATTTGCTCAAAATCAACCCTTGGGTGCAGACCAATTCGGAAATATAACTCCCATGCCTCGGAGACCACTTGGCGATTATGCTAGACTGGTTTATAATCAAGGATTGTCAAGTGTGAGACACCTCCAATTGCAGCAAACAATTTGGAGTTAAAACAAGGGTTGCTTCAAACCCTTCAGAATTGTTGTGTCTTCAGAGGGAAGCCAAAAAATGATCCAAAAACACATCTATTGGACTTCGAGGAGATTATGAACACCTTTCAATACAATGGTATGTCACAGATGTGGTGTATTTAAGGGTATTCCCCTTTCCTCTTAAAGATGATACAAAGCAATGACTTCGAAGCTTGCCCATAAGTTCGATTAGAACATGGGAGGAGATGACCAGAAAATTCCTTGCTAAATATTTCTCCTCAACTAAAACGGTCAAGTTTAGAAGAGAAATCCATAACTTCTTCCAGAAAGATACTAAAACGATTTTTGAAGCATGGGAGAGATTTAAGGAGATTGTTCTAAAGTGTTAACATAGCGGAATTGAACTCTGGATGCAACTCCGGGACTTTTGGGATGGATTAATACCAGCCTCACGTAGAACATTGAGCAATGCAGCTGGAGGCCCATTGATGAAGATGACTCCAGAGGATATCGTTACAATTTTTGATGAGTTATCTGAAGATGTAAATCAGTGGCCCTCTGAGAGTGCAGAAAGAAAAAGATCAACTGGTGTTCACCAGGTTGATACTAACACATCTGTGTAGGTACAACTTGATACTATGGCCAAAGAGATAAGGAAGCTGACCTTAGCCTCGATACAAAGTGAGCCTCACACAGCTTGTAATATATGTGGAAGAGGACACCCTAGTCATGAGTGTCAAGCCTCAACTAAGGAAGTAAATGTAGTGGGAAACTACAATTTCAATGCAATGGGTAATAGGCACCCTGATTTTTCATGGAGTTCACCTGGAGGTACTGTGAATGCTTGGCAGCAAAATAACTCTAGACCGCAGGGACAAGGAGCTCCAGCATACAACAGCCCATTCAACCTGGTCTAGAGTATCTAATGAAGGCTTTCATTATCAAGACAGATGAGAGGCTGGACGCTCATGGAGCAGCTATCAAAGAATTGGGCACTGGTTTGTGAAACTTGGATAGACAAGTGGGACAAATTGCAACAATATTATCTGAGAGGGTTCCAGGCACTCTCCCTGCTGACACTGAAAAGAATCCTAAAGAAACAGTGAATGTTGTAACTCTGAGAAGTGGGAAAGTGTTGAAAGATCCCACCCCAATCTAAAAATTTGTGATACCTGAAAAAGAAAGTGGGGAGCAGCTAAAAAATGATGAGGAAAAAAAGAAGAAAGGCCTGATGAAAACTGAGAAGAAGAAGAAGAAGAAGAAGAAGAAGAAGAAGAAGAAGAAGAAGAAGGAAGAAAAAGCAAAAAGGGAGGAACATGAGGAGAGCAAACATATACCTAATTTACCTTCCCCTCAAAAGATATATAGAGAAACGTTAGACAAGCAATTTGAGAAATTTCTGGATATGCTGAAACAGGTTCATGTAAACTTTCCATTCACATAAGTGCTCTCACAAATGCCTTCTTATGCCAGATTCTTGAGGGAGATCTTTACGAAGAAGAGGAAAATAGAGGAGACTATAGTGGTGAAGCTCACGGAGCATTGCAGCACGATATTGCAAACTAAACTGCCACAAAAGTGTGGAGATCGAGAGAGTTTTACTATACCTTGCTCTGTAGGAACGATTCATTTTAATGAATCATTATGTGATTTTGGTACCTCAATTAATCTAATGCCTCTATCTATTTATATAAAACTGGAGAAGGAGATTGGAGAGATAAGGTTAGTGCCAATATCTTTGCAGCTGGCGGACCAGACGACTTTAATACCCGAGGGGATAGTGGAAGATGTATTAGTTCGGGTGGATAAGTTTGTATTTCCTGTAGACTTTATAGTTATGAATATGGAGGAGAACAAGGAGATCCCCCTCATCCTAGGAAGACCATTCCTTGCAATGGGTAGAGCAATATTGGATATACATAAGAGAAAACTCATGCTTAGAGTGGGTGAGGAGACAGTGACTTTTGTTATGAATGTAGAAAATAGGGCACAAAAAGAAAAACCAGTTGCGAGTATTGAGTGGAAAGTGAAGGGCTCGAAAGCGAAGGCTGCAGTGAGCGAGAAAGATAAGTGTGGGGTGTACCCCAAAAAGGCTGAGAAGAAGTTGTCGGCATGGATGTGCGCATTAGACCGAAAGAGGGGAATGTATCTCGACTTCGACTCAGACCTCGACTAGACGTTCAGGAAAGTTTTCTTTACCTTATGCTTTTTAATTGTGTGTCATGGGGACATGCCACAACTTAAAGTGTGGGGTGGGGGATATTATATGTATGCATATTAGTTTTCTGTTTGGTATTTGTACTAGTTATAGATAGAGAATAATTGAAAAACAAAACCATAAAAATTGAAATCATTTCAATTTTCACGACGATGGATATCATTCGACGGGTTTCTTGAGGGATTAAAGTCGAAAGAAAAAGATAAAAACATTTTCTTTTGTTAGGTAGTGTAATAATTCCCCCTTAGTCTTTCTTTGTATCGTGATTCTTTTTTAAGGGTTTTGTTTGAATCGGGTGTAGTTAGTTTTTATTTTTTTCTACTGTAGGAAACCTTGTGCCGTGATTTTAATTGAAGGCAATATCTCTTGACTTTATTATACCTTGAGAATAGTGAGTGCTTTAGTTGTGACGCTTAGGCTCTGTTTTTGACTCTTGTGTAAGTACCTTAAATTGTATGATCTTAACTTTGATTAACTGCTTTGACTATAGTGTCTTGATGAGTCCGATCCTGAGTGAGTTACGTGCCATGTGTGTGTGAGGTTTTAGGTATTCTGTGCATTGCAGTTGATATCTAAAACTTGCCCCGTGTGTTTGCAAAGCAAAATAGTAGTTTTATATAGTCTTGGAAGTGATATATGTGTTTCTTTGTTGAGCCAGATATATATTTTACCCACCTAATTGTTATGTATATTAGATAATCTCGTTGAGCCTGTAATCATGTTTCCTTGGCAACCACATTACAAGCTTTACCCTTTTGTTTTAATTGACCGTTTATTTGAACCTTGTACCTCTCATGAGCACTTGAATTTGTTATGAACTTTGTAAAAGTTAAAGTGTGGGGTGTTGGTTTGGCTTTTGAGTGGAACTATTGAAATAGGAGGAAGGTGCATTCCTTTAAACAAGTAAGAGCCACTTGAATTGAAAACTATTCTTTGATAGCAGTAACTCTTGATGTATGTATGCTTAAAGAAGTAGTAGTTGATGTATATTGATGTGAAGGTGGAGTTATGGTTTAACATAAGTATGGGGTTTTGAACGAGTAATTATGTATTAAAGTGGTTAGGGAGGTGTAGTCACTCTTATATCTAAATGTATCCTACCCGTACCGCAACCTATATTACAACCAATTAAAGTCCTACATAATCCTTGACTGAATTTGCTCAATTAGTAGAGTAGTACACTGCGGGCAAGCCTATGGTACGCCGTTTTTGGCATATGCATGTTGTTTCTGAGAGTGAGTGAATTCTTTCTATCTTGAGTTCCTGATTGTTCTTAAATTTTATTGTGTGTGGAACTACTCTCTACAGTTGTATGAGGGAACTTGATTCACGAAGAAAAGGTAATGTCGTTGACCTCTATGTTAGAGTAAGTGAGCGGGTTGTAAAGATTGCATGGTACTTTTGAGTCAAATCTTGAGGCGAGGATGTTACGTTAGAGTGCTAAATCTGTTTTAATTATTCTTGGTGTGACAAGTTAGGAGAGTTGTTTAAAAAGGTCGTGTCAATATGAAGTGTAGTTTGATTGCTCGAGGACGAGAAATGGTTTAAGTCTGGGGTGTTGATGGTAGGCTATAATCTCATATTTTATTCGCTTATTGCACTCTAATTTACTGCACTTTATTTGTGTTTGAGCTTTAATTGATAGTGTTTTGCACTTATTGTGTGTTTTATGCCTTGTAGGAGTCATTCCAAGCTATGTAGATATCATAGAATGAATTTGTGTGATTTGGAGCTTTGAAGTCTGAGTAAACTCTCAGGGGATTAAGCCGGAAACGTGTTCGGGGGTCGAGGACCATGTCTGGATGTCAAAACGCAAGAAAAATCCATACTCTGAGAAAACCTCACTATTGCGGTGCGTGGGTCGCCGCGGCTATGCAAATTCTTGTTTCATATCAGAACCGCGTTGCCCCATGCGGCGCGCTTGTGCAATGTTTACAGAGTAAGTTTCCTATTTCGGCTAGGAGAAGGTGATTTCGTCTGGGCCCGACCCTACTTTGTATAAATACATGGGAAAACTTTATTTCCTGAACGTTTGACATACTTTAGACCTAAGGAAGCTAAGGAGGAGTTGGAGGAGCAAAAGCACAAGGATTTCATCATTCCTTCTCAAGACCCGAGTTTAAATTGAATTTATGTTTTCCTATAATTTAATTTTATATGGGAAGAATTTCTCCATATCTATGGAGTAGTTCTCTTTAAGGTTTGATAGATTTGGTGTATTAATATTTGTTTGTGGATTATAACTCAAGTTTCATGTATTGAAGCGTTTTTGGATGATTTAACTGTTGCATCTATATTCATTTGTTCATGTAATCGAGAGAGAAATAACTTGTGATATATTTGCATTATATTGTTGGTTGAGTTCATTAATTCTTCTTAGTAATCGAAAGAGGCTAGTTGAATTATTGATGAAACCTAGTAAGGAGAATAATCGAAAGAGATTTACCTAAATACCAATCCACTACGCATTCTTGCATATCTTCACGTGCTTAAATTGGTTCATCTTGCGAGGTTAAAACTTAATCGAGAGAGGAGTGTTTTCTAAATGTTTGAACTAATAATTGAGTGAATTCGAGAGACTCACTTGAACATTAGAAGTGAATTATCTAGAGTTAGATCCCAAACAATTATCTTGCACCTATCTTATCAAACCCCTATATTCTCCCACTGATAACTTTCTTTGCTTATCTTTGTTTCGATTGTCATTAGTCAATTGCTCTAGATTCTTAGTTACTATTAGTTATTAATCATATAAATCTCGATTGTTGATTCTTCTGGATAGCAATCAAGCTAGAAACTACGAATATACTGTTTAACTCCAATCCCTGTGGATACGATATTTTACTATACTATCTTTGACTAACGAGCATAATTTAAGTGTGTGTTTCGAGCTCGTCAAATGTTGGCGCCATTGCCGGGGATTGACAATCAATAGTGTTTGAAATAGTTTGTATTGCTAATTCAGGATTTTTTTCTTTTTATTTTATTTTATTTTTCTTCTTTACGTTTGTTGTCCGCTGACTATGTGTATGTTACATGTGCAGATTGGTGCATGACTCGAGCTTCTGCGAAATAAGTGCTACCATACGAGCCAAAGATAGAAAAATAACAGCGACAGCTGAGGATGGAAAGAAATCTCACTGAAACGTTAGAAAAGGTTGGGCAATCCTCAACCAAAAAACTTATGGACGGAAACGGTGAGGATAATATAGATTTGGCTGCAAGAGAAGTAGCCCAACAACGAGAACAAGCTGCACGGGATGCTGAAGAAGTAGCTATTAGAGACACACGGATTATCTACGAAGAAGAGAGGGGTCATAGAATTGCTCAAAATCAACCCTTGGGTGCAAACCAGTTCGGAAATATAGCTCACATACTTGGGAAACCACTTGGCGATTATGCTAGACCGGTCTACAATCAAGGATTATGAAGTGTGAGACCACCTCTAATTGCAACAAATAATTTCGAGTTAAAGCAAGGGTTGCTTCAAACCCTTTAGAATTGTTGTGTCTTCAGAGGGAAGCCAACGGAAGATCCAAACACACATATAATGGACTTCGAGGAGATTACGAACACCTTTCAATGTAATGGTGTGTCACAAGATGTGGTGTATTTAAGGGAATTCCCTTTTCTCTTAAAGATGATGCAAAGCAGTGGCTTCGAAGCTTGCCCACAGGTTTGGTTAGAACATGGGAGGAGATGACCAGAAAATTCCTTGATAAATATTTCTCCTCAACTAAAACGGTCAAGTTTAGAAGAGAAATCCGTAACATCTGCCAGAAAGATACTGAAACGGTTTTTTAAGCATGGGAAAGGTTTAAGGAGATTGTTCAAAAGTGTCAACATAGCGGAATTGATCTCTGGATGCAACTCCAGGACTTTTGGGATGGATTGACACCAACCTCCTGTAGAACATTGAATAATGCAGATGGAGGCCCGTTGAGGAAGATGACTTCAGAGGAGATAGTTACAATTCTTGATGACTTATCAGAAGATGCAAATCAATGGCCTTCTGAGAGTGCGAAAAGAAGAATATCAACTGGTGTTCACCAGGTTGATGCTAACATATCTGTGCAAGTACAACTTGATGCTATGGCCAAAGAGATAAGGAAGCTGACCTTTGCCTCAATACAAAGTGAGCCTCACGCAACTTGTGATATATGTGGAAGAGGACACCCTACTCATGAGTGTCAATCCTAAATTGAGGAAGTAAATGTTGAAATAGGTTCATGTAAACTTACCATTCACAGAAGTACTCTCACAAATGCCTTTTTATGCCAAATTCTTGAAGGAGATCCTTACCAAGAAGAGGAAAATAGAGGAGACTACAGTGGTGAAGCTCACGGAGCATTGCAGCGTGATATTGCAAAATAAACTTCCACCAAAGTGTGGAGATCGGGGGAGTTTTACTATACCTTGCTCTGTAGGAACGATTCATTTTAATAAATCATTATGTGGTTCTGGTGCCTCAATTAATATAATGCATCTATCTACTTATAGGAAACTGGAGAAGGAGATTGGAGAGATAAGGTCGGTGCCAATATCTTTGCAACTGGCGGACCAGAAGACTTTAATACTCGAGGGGATAGTGCAAGATGTATTAGTTCGGGTGGATAAGTTTGTATTTCCTATAGACTTTATAGTGGTGAATATGGAGAAGAACAAGGAGATCCCCCTCATCCTAGGAAGACCATTCTTAGCAATGGGTAGAGAAATAGTGGATATACACGAGAGGAAACTGATGCTTAGAGTGGGTGAGGAGAAGGTAACTTTTGATATGAATGTAGAAAAGGGGGCACAAAAAGAAAAACCAACTGTGAGTGTTGAGTGGAAAGTGAAGGGCTCTAAAGAGAAGGCTGTAGTGAGTGAGAAAGATAAGTATGGGGTGTACCCCAAAAGGTTGAGAA
>AWOL01S0011488.1:0-20380 GCA_000715115.1 Nicotiana otophora
TTCATTCACTTAAGGCCAATAAGTTTGAAGTGAAAATTTGCACTTCAGATGCACTTAAGGCCAGATAGGTCTGAAGTGTAACAAATGGTTTCATGCACTTATGACCAATAAGTATGAAGTGAAAAATTACACTTCAGATGCACTTAAGGCCAAAAGGTCCGAAGTGCAACAAACGTTTTGCTACACTTAAGGCCAGTAAGCTTGAAGTGAGAAATTGCACTTCAGATACACTTAAGGCCAAAAGGTCTAAAGTGCAACAAATGTTTTGCTACACTTATGAAACGATCCGGCCAGTCATTTTAAAAGTTGTAGCCTTGTTTCCCTATTTACTGCTCATTCTGTACTTTATAACTGATATATGACTTGCCAGAGTAATTGGTTTAGGTCCGGTTCGGTTTTGGAATGAATTGGAACACTTAGTTCCAAGTTTAAAGCTTAAGTTCAAATAGTGACCGGATATCGACTTATGTGCAAACGACTCCGAAATAAAATTTTGATAATTTCAATAGCCCCGTATGGTGATTTTGGACTTAGGAGCGTGTCCAAAAAATTATTTGGAGGCATGTAGTTAAATTAGGGTTGAAATGGCTAAAAATACGAATTTAAGTTTGAAAATTTGACCGGGGAGTTGACTTTTTGATATCGGGGTCGAAATCCTGTTTTGAAAATTTTTATAGCTCTGTTATGTCATTTGTGACTTGTGTGCAAAATTTGATGTCAATCGGACTTGATTTGATAGGTTTCGGCATCGAATGTAGAAATTGGAAATTCTTAAGTTTCATTAAGCTTGAATTGGGGTGTGATTTGTGATTTTAGCGTTATTTGATGTAATTTGAGGTTTCAAATAAGTTCGTATGATATTTTAGAACTTGTTTGTGTATTTGGTTGAGGTTCCGAAGGCCTCGGGTGAGTTTCAGATGGTTAACAGATCATAAGTTGGACCTAAGCTGCTGCAATATTTCTGCTGGAAATGCAGAAATATCGAGCCCAAAAATCGAGCCAGAAATCGAGCCGAGGATCGAGGCCGAGAATCGAAGGCCCATGATCGAAGCCATGATCGAAGCCATGATCGAAGGCCATGATCGAGGACCAAGATCGAGCCCATGATCGAAGGCCATGATCGAGGACCGGGATCGAGCCCATGATCGTGGCCCAGGATCGAGGGCCATGATCGAGGGCCATGATCGAGGCACAGGATCGAAGGCAGCCTGGATAGATCTGTAAATTATAAAGCATGGGACTTCATCCCATTCGCTATTTTTTACAAATTAGAGCTTGGGGAGAGGCGATTTTTGGGAGATTTTTTAGAGAAAACATCGGAGTAAGTGTTATTAACTCAATTATGATTAGATTACCCGAATTCATCATTTGTTTTCACCATTTAATTAGTGTTTTGAGATTGAAATTTGGGAAAATTTTAGAAATCTCATAGAAATGAATTATTTAAATTTCGGTGTCGATTCGGAGTCGGATTTGAGTGAAACCGCTATAGTTGGACTCGTAATTGAATGGGTTGTCGGATTTTTGTGAGTTTTGTCGGATTTCGAGATGTGGTTCCCACGGGCTATTTTTGAGTTAAATTCGGATTTTATTGAAAAATTTAGTATTTTCTTATGAAAATAATTTCTATAATTTTTATTGACTGTATCGAATTATTTTGGCTAGATTCGAGCCATTCAGAGTTGGATAATCGAGAAAAAGGCCTACTAGTGGATTAAATTGGAGCAAGTCGAGGTAAGTGACTTGTCTAACCTTATGTGGGGGAAATTTCCCCTAGGATTGGTATTGAAGTGATAAATTATAATGTGTTGAAAGTCGTGTATACGAGGTGACGAGTGGGTACACCGGTTAAATGTGAAAGATTTTATCTTTAAATTGTGTAGATCACTGTTGCATATTAATTAAATAATTTTACCTTGTTATATTCTTCATCATTGATTTTAATTTTTATATTTTAAATTTTCTTGACCTTTTCCTGCTAATTGTTTTACCTGTTTAGTTGAAACTTGGTTTCTTTTATTCTGTGCATTATTTGAAGGTTGATTTTTCTTTAATTTAAATATTATTAATATGAAGTATTTGACATTTTAAATTTGGTATTGAAACAACGTATTAAAAAGTTTAAAATATTATTTTTGTTGAGTTATTTATTCCCGAATATCTTTGCGAGATTTTTTGTACTCGTTGTGATTGAGCCGTGAGCTCTCTGTTGTGGAAACATATTTGTTGATGTTGTTTATTTTGGCAAATTAAAATATTTGGGCACTTGAGGTGCAAATTGTGATATATTGTGATATTGATACGCATGCGGTGGTATAAGGTATGAGTGTTGAAATGCATGCGGTGAGATAAGGGTGGCTTGATACGTGTGGCTAGTAGGGGAACTACTAGAAGTCATGCGGTGTGATAAGGGTGGCTAAAACGCGGGATGCTATTTCAGAAAAAATATTTTTCTTTAAAATTAAATGTGAAGGATCCCGCGGTGATATGAGAAAATGAGATATTATAAATTTATTTATGATTTGGGACTACGAGGAGGTACCTCGGGAGTGCCCTTGTTGATATTGATTTATGGCCGCTGTTGCCTTTTATTATTGTTATGATTTTCTTAAAGTTGAAAAGAATTATGTTTTGTTTCCACGCGTTATTATTTGCCCTTATTTTGTGTAAATAAATGGTGACATACTACTTGATTCATTTTCATTGTCATTTTATTGTTATTATATTGTTAAACATTTTTTCATACCTTTATTATTTCCAGTAGGGCCTGACCTGACCTTGTCACTACTGTACCGAGGTCAGGCTTGGCACTTATTGGGTACCGCTGTGGTATACTCATACTACGCTTCTGCACATCTTTTTGTGTAGATCCAGGTATATTCTACTAGTCCAGACATCAGTGAGCTACCTGTGTACGGAGACTTCGAGGTATATCTGCCAGCGATCGCAGACTCCTGAGTCCCCTTTTATCATTATTATGTTGCTTCCTTATTTTCCTTAGACCTTGATATATAGATACATTGAGGATAAATTCTTAGAAGTTTGTGACTTATTTCTACCGGGTTTTGGGAGTTGTAATTATGTGAATTGCAGATTTATTTATTTCATATTTCAATTGTTAGAGACTAGGTGCCATCACGACATCATACAGAGGGAATTTGGGGTAGTGACAACTTAAGGGCAATAAGTCTGATGTGAAAAATTGTACTTCAGATGCACTTAAGGCCAAAAGGTCTGAAGTGCAACAAACGTTTTGTTACACTTAAGGCCAACAAGTCTGAAGTGAAAAATTGCACTTCAGATGTACTTAAGGCCAAAAGGTATGAAGTGCAACCAACGTTTTTATGCACTCAAGGCCAAATAGGCCTGAAGTGCAAATTGCATATTACACCCCATATTTTCATACGTGAAAGCACGCCATAAATAAATTGATGAAAGTTCGGAAATGATATGTTACATCCCGTATTTTTGTATGTTAAAGTTTCATCGTAAGTTAATCGCCGTAAGTTCGGGAATGTGATTTTATTTTTGGGATTATAAGCATTATGCTATTTCAAACAAGTGATAAGTAAATTCATGAAGGTGAGAGGGTAAGCAAATCGAAGAAAAATGAGTTTCGTCGAAATTTGACATTTTGGAATAAAATACGGTCCGAGCTATAATACCCGGTATTTATGGACTTGTACCATACAAGGTACCACATGACTATGATATTGAGGTATATAAAATGTGTTAAAAGTGAGTAGTATTTTAAGTAAGTTGGGATAATTTTTAATTATGTGGGTAAGGGATTAATTATTAATTTTAGTGGAAAATTAGCCAATTAATTAGAGATTAGTGGGTAAATATTTGGTAAAAACAACCCCCAACGTGGCAGCAAGGAAACACCCCAAACAATGACTCTTGGTTAAGTGGATAGGTGGCATTTGGAGGTTTTCGATGAAGTAATATTTCTGTCTTCTATACGTGTGCCTTTTGTGCTTACGGCCAACTATCAATACTCCAAATTTAGAAGTACTATTATCTCTAAGGATTTTAATATTCAAGATAGTGGTTCTAGAGATAAGTGACCAATTTCACCTTGATTCTACCATGAACAATGTGGACAATACATAGGCCTAGTTTTATCACTAAGGATTCCTCAACAATATGTTGAAGAAATTCATATCAAATCAATCTTGATGCACCGGTAGCCTTTGGCACACGGTTAGATGAAAAAAAAACAAGAAGACTAGAATCGAGTTTTTCTGAACTAAGCATGCAACATCATTTATAGTTCACATGCAAAGAAACATAACGATTATACTCACGTCGGTTTCCTTTAGCGGATACGATTTGAGCTCTTCAGCAAGTGGGATAAGACCAGATATGTGAAGGCTATCCCTTTTGTTTTTTTGGTATGATCCATACGATACAAACGAAACGAGTAAACGCATAATTTTCATAAATGACTCTATTCATAAAAGTATTAGGGGTGTCTATATTCTTGATTCTCCATGTGAATTATTATTATATCTTCTGTTCATGGGTCTCAGAAAAATACGTATTTGATAAAGTTTATCCAAAAGGTATATTGATTTTATAATATTCCGAGAAATCTTATTAACGTATTTTTTATGCATTTCATGCATCTATACATGTACATTGACCCATGACGAGATGACGTTATATACGCGTATATTATATGTATATGGGATATGAAAAAAAGGTTATGGCGTTATATACGTACCACCACCTAATCAGCTAGTATACGTTGATGATTTGCCCACAGTGGCCGAGATGATATGATTGGATGCCCTCAGAGGCTTGATGATATTATGAATGCATATACCTATGCATAGTATGGCATTTATATTCATATGCATGACATTAAATATGAAATGATTCACAGAGTTATTCAGACATACATGTTGAGTCTTTTACTCCATGTTTCTCTCATGTCTATTATTTACTGATTTTTATTCCTTACATACTCGGTACATTATTTGTACTGACGTCCCTTTTACCTGGGGACGCTGCATTTCATGCCCGCAAGTCCCGATAGACGGGTTGAGAGTCCTCCAAGTAGGCTATCAGCTCAGCGGAAGATGTTGGTGCGCTCCATTTGCTCCGAAGTTGCTTATTTGGTCAGTATGATTTGGACATATATTTATTAGTATGGCGGGGCCTTGTCCCAACTTTTATGGTACTTATCTACTCTTAGAGGCTTGTAGACATATTTCATGTACGTGAAAGACTGTATGGCCTTTACGGCTTATGTTCAGTATACGAGTGATCATTTTGGTCTTATACCGTATATCACATGTATAAGTTTGTATTACATATTGGGTCGTCATATGACGAATATTCCCTCATGTTTTATTCTACTTATCTTACGAGAGCCTCTCCGGCTCATTTATCAATGATAAAATAATACGAAAGATACGTTACGTTGGTACTCGATTGAGTAAGGTATCGGGTACCCGTCGCGGCCCATCGGTTTGGGTCGTGACATTGCCTAAAAACAGAAATTTATTCTTCGAATTATAACAATCCAATATACGATTTAATACCTAAATCTACTCCAAATGAGCTCAAATTTAAAACATAACCTCCAAATATCATCAAGAACAAACCCCAATCATCAATTTGTTAAAACAACAATAAATCTAATGAATCCATTTTGCAATTAAGAAAAAGAAAAAAGAAGAAACCCTAAGCAATAGTAAAAAATAAAGTGTCATAACAGCTCACCATTGTAAAATATCATAAACTATATTAAAATATGTTCACAACCACCATATAAAATCATTGTCACCCGAAGAGGAAGAAGAAAAGAAGGAGGAGAAGAAGAAAACGGAGGAGGAGAAAGATGCGTGAAGTTGTTTAAAAAGTGAGTACAAGTTAAAAATTTTTTAAAAATTGGGTATAGGTTAAATAAGGGCGACCAAATAGGGCGTCCCGCGCAAGTTTTACAAATTATTCCATCTCTTGTGAGACATCCATTTATCGTTTATTTTTCCTTTTTCTTCTTTTTCTTTTATGGGTTAAAGAGACTCTGAAGTATAATACCTTTTGAAAATGAGAAAAAGGTCAAATTTGCTCCTTTATTACTTGAAATTGAGCAATTTTGATATTTATTAATTTCTTGGTTCAATCTTACCCCCCTCAGGAAAAAAGTCTAATTTTTTACAATCTAAATGACAGTTAAAAAAAATACCCTTTCTTCCCGAAAAATTTAAATACGTAGAGTCCACCTATTTTTGTTGGAGATCTAGGAAAAAATACAAGACGATAACAAGAATATGAATAAACAAATAATTTAACTGAAAATAAGATTAACCAATTTCAGATAGGACATTGACAAATTTAAACCATATTTCTTTGGTGTTTTGGTATAACACCACCTGGCTGGGCCACCATCCCACTACCTAAACCCCCCTTGAGATTCCAAATGGTTTAAGTATGCAAAAATACATGTATTTGACTAATTAAATGCAACATCGTGGCAACAACTTACAACTTGGAAATTGGACCCCTTATCACCCAAATCATCAGCCAAAAATCTCCCTCTTTTAACACTTCCTTTTAATTCTTCCAAAATCAAAGTCAAGTAAATACCAAAAAAGTTCACACCTACATTGAATTCTCTTTAATTTCTTAGTCTCTACATTACATGCTTCAATTCAAAGTGGTAAGAAGTACCCTTATGTATTTAATTTAAAGATTCTTACCATACCCCCTTTTAAATAAAGAATAAAGGGAATAAATGCACCTTTTCATTTCATTTAGTTTGATAGTGTATGCAAAATTCTACACTTTCTAGAGTATGTTCAAAAAAATAAAATAAAAATTATCATTAAAAAATCCAATCTTAAAGAGTGAGGAGTTACTAGAAAGTCTCGGTCAATTTAATTTCAAGATTCTTTCATTTCTACATATAAAACAACAATAATAACACAGTGAAATGCCACAAGTGAGACCTTGGGAGGGTAATGTGTACGCAGATATTATTCCTACTCTGGGAGGTAGAGAGTTAGTTTCCGAAAGACCCTCTGCTTTCCATTTCTACATATACAAAGGGAAAAAACTTTTTATATTTTTCCTTCTCTTTTGTATTTTCTTATGTTGTGATGGTCCATACGTAATAATGCTTTATAGAGTACATTCAAAGATGAATTTTTTACAAGTATTTCTTTTTTAATGTTCAAAAATCCAATATGGGAATAGAGGATCTGTGAAAAGGTTTTGGAAAACACTGGGGGAGGGAAAATTCAGCTTTTATGTGCTGATCATAAGAATTTGATTCTACACGTGAGAATGTCAGGTAAAAGCATAGTCAAAAAAGAAAATACCAAAGACAGCCTGGGAATTCCTTCTTTTTTTCTTATTTGTCTAGAGAGTATATTTTCCCCCTCTTTCTCTGCTTCTTTCATTGAGTAGTTTTGTTCAAAAACCAGCCTTTTCCAGCAACATTGAGTTGCTGTTAGCCTGTTACCTTACATTCTTTACCTTTTGTTTGTTGTTTCATCCTACTAAAGCCTGTCACCATCTTGCTAGTATATATGACTATATATATATATATATATATATATATACACACACATATATAGTCATATATATATATATATATATAGTCATATATATATATATATATATCATTTTTCCTTCATTTTTATAGGAATATTTAATACTTACTACTAAGTATTTTTTTATGTATAATAATAATTGTATACAGAGTTAGTCTTTACTTTAGTGACTGAAATGAGTCTGTGTAGTCTACTTTTTGTCTGCTTCTCTCTCCTTCACTCTCTATCAAATTCTTTAATTCTTTATTTGTTTTTTTTAACTGCTACATTCCCCATTTTTGTTTTTGTCTATAATTTAAAGGGACCCTCATCCTTTTCTTCTCCTTTTATGAAGCTGGGTTCATACTTGTGTGCAGCAAAATGCATCTTGTATACATAACTCTCAGATCACGCCAATCCTTGAGAGGAGGATTTTGAAGCAATTCTTGATATAGTTCTGTCTCTTTCTTTGCTGATTAGTTGAGGTATGTTGCTTTTTCTGCTCAAAATAAATGCTTTTTGTTATCTCTTTTTTGTGCTCAATTCTGAAAGTCCCTATTGTTGTTGTTTGTAGAATTAAAAATCGAATCTTTGTGCATAAATCAGAGAGAGAAGAAAAGGGGAAGAAGAAATTAGGATTTTCTTTTGGTTACAGTATGAAGGATTTTCCTTCTTGTTTTGGGGAAACTGGGGTTCAAGTAGCTGATTTTTCATCTACTAATAAGGCTGCTCAGAATTTGGTAACTTGTGCGTACCAGTGTAAATTGCGTGGGAAATCTTGTTTGCTTAATGTTACATGGAGTAAGAATTTGATGGGTCAAGGTCTTACTGTTGGGATTGATGATAATACAAATCAGTGCCTCTGTAAAGTTGATATTAAGCCCTGGTTGTTCTCCAAGAAGAAAGGGTCAAAGGCTTTAGAAGCATATTCTAGGAAAATTGATGTATATTGGGACCTTACCTCAGCTAAGTTTGGATCTGGTCCAGAGCCATTAGAAGGATTCTATGTTTGTGTTGTTTCCGAAAGGCAAATGATTTTGCTCCTTGGTGATATGCGAAAAGAAGCTACCAAGAAAACTGGTGCCACCCCTTCTGCTTCTGGTGCTGTTTTTATTGCTAAGAAGGAGCATATATTTGGCAAGAAGGTATTTGGCACTAAGGCTCAGTTTTGTGATAATGGTCGAGTGCACGATCTCGTGATTGAATGTGATACCAGTGGAACCAGCGACCCATGCCTTGTCATCCGTGTGGACAGTAAGCCGATGATGCAGGTAAAGAGGCTCAGATGGAAGTTCCGCGGTAACCATACCATTTTGGTTGATGGCCTTGGCGTAGAAGTATTTTGGGATGTTCATAACTGGCTCTTTGGCACGTCTGCTGGAGATGGTGTATTTATGTTCAAGACCAGCCTTTCAGCTGAGAAATTATGGGCAGCCCAGCCCGTCTGCGATCCCCAGACACTACATTGGTCTTGGTCACAGAGATTCCGAGAGGCCCAGTCGCATAGTCTTGGTTTCTCACTCTTTTTATATGCTTGGAAAAACGAATAGGCAATTTGATTGGATTCAACTTAGAGTTCTAACTTATACTTTACGGAGTTGTGATTTATAAACAATGAAATTCAATTATACTTTCATTTTTAAATGGTTAATTTGTTCTTTTCGTATGTTCAGTTTCTCAAGCTGAGAGCCGAAGTGGACATTTTTGCCCCTTTGGTTGTAAATTATTCAACTACAATTCTGATCATTTTCTTTTCCAATTTCCATGGAGAAGTATATGAAATCCATTTATTCTTGGTCAACGCTTCCTCTTGTTGACTTCTTTGTATGGCTAAAAAAAAATTAACTAGCCATTGGTATCTGTCTTGTTTCAAAAGCTTTTCAGTTGTCCATTTTTGTGTTTGATGCAGGCAGAGTATACCCAAATACAGTCCTATATCGATGGTTGTAGCTTGAATGCTAATAAGATATACAGTTTTTGTTTTACTACGTTAACCTTGACATGACCACTTACATGCAGGTGGTTCAATGGCTAATGAAAGTTGATGAACTGAGACGCTGTAGCAATGGTCTCAACATATGCCGTTTGCTGCAGGCTATGTTATGTAAATACATCATAAGAGCATATAGCTGATATGACCCTAGATGCAATATAAGGATAGTGGTATGTGCTGTATCTTGTTAGTCTTGTATGTATTTGAAGCTTAGACGGATTATGGCATTTGATTTACTGCATTGAGATTCAAGAGAGTTCAGTAAGCCTGAATACTGCTATCTACCTACCAAAATGCTAAGTCCATATCTCCACAATCTAAAGTGAGAAATAGCTGATGTTTGTTAACTGGTCCGTTGCTTGCTATGTTAACTGATCTGTGAACGAGACATCTTCCAGGTGATTTTAAGCGTGATTAAATTTTTTACAGAAGTTTAACATGCCACTTCTCTTGGACACTGTATATGTCCACTTATCCCTGGGAACTGGGAAGCACAAAATAATCTTAGCAGATGCAATCTGATACAGTATTCCAGTTAGATTTCTCCGTCTTTTGATTTTCTTTTATGCAAACTTTGACTTGCCTGACCCAATAATGGACACACACTCAACTAAAAAGGTGAGCTTTCTCTTTCCATTTATTTGTTGCCCCTCTTTCCTTTTTGTTGATGTCTTTCACTTATGTGTAGCTGAAGCAATATGTTGGTTTTTTCCCATAAATCCCATTTTCTTCTTCAATATCATGGTTCTTCCTTCCCATTCTTTCAACTTTTCCATTAGACTTTCTAGGCATGGCAGCGTGGGATTGCTGCATCTGTTCTTTTTTCGAAAAGTTAATATTTTGGTTTCTAATTCTCATGTTGGCAATTAATTGTTTCTTTGAAACAGAAGACTTACATATTCTTGATGCTTACATGATAAGAGTTGCTAATAACATTTTGTGCAAATGATGAAAAGACGCTAATAGCTATATTTTGTAGTACATTTCATATATCAGTTGTTATATCGTCGAATATTCCATTTAACTTCGAAGACTGTTTTGCCTTTTTTCTTTAATGTGGGGTTCTTTTTTGCATCAGTATGCTAGTTTTGTTCTTTCAGTAAAAAAAAGTTCAAAAACTATCTTGCTTCCATGTTTCATTTCTTTTAAGACGGTGATGTCCTAGTCAACTGTTGTGCACCTCGAATAATCAGCCAGGGTCTGCTACAACAAGTATAGGTGCTAGGTAAAAAAACCCACCAAGGTTGGAGCTGATAGCTTATACTAAGTGTTGTAGGACATCATTCTTGTTCTTCACCTCTCTACCTCAATGTGAACTCAGGTAACATCGGTTCAAATAAGTAAAACCATGATGTTCTAGTCAACTGTTGTGCACCTCGAATAATCAGCCAGGGTCTGCTACAACAACTCAACAAGTATAGGTGCTAGGTAAAAAAACCCACCAAGGTTGGAGCTGATAGCTTATACTAAGTGTTGTAGCTACTACTAGCTATGATAC
Source organism: Nicotiana otophora (assembly GCA_000715115.1). Classification (NCBI taxonomy): domain Eukaryota; kingdom Viridiplantae; phylum Streptophyta; class Magnoliopsida; order Solanales; family Solanaceae; genus Nicotiana; species Nicotiana otophora. Next base: position 11,039 of record AWOL01S0011488.1, read on the forward strand.
AAATATGGGATCTCGAGATTGGTACTACTATGTGTCAGCCACTCAGTCATCCCTTGGATACTACACAGTGTCCTTTTATGTTTCTATGATTTTACTTATTTGAACCGATGTTACCTGAGTTCACATTGAGGTAGAGAGGTGAAGAACAAGCATGAACATGGTTTCTTGCATTGAACTTTTAGATTTTCAGATCTCCAATATGTTTATGCTGGAAATATTGTAATTATGGTATTTTCTTTAGTGTCTTTTTTGATGGAGACAATTGAGGGAGGGGATTCAAATATTTAAGATTTCAAGTGACATGTTTTCACGTGTCACTTGAAATGAATTCAAAGTAAGAGCTGAAATGAGGTGTGCTTTGAGTTAGTTTTCAATTGATATCGTCTTAGGTATGTCCAAATAGGTGAACATGATTATGAATTCGAAAGACATAGGGCCAAATCCTTCCATCCATATGGGCCCTAGTGTTTTTTTACAGGTTTTAGTATTTGCTCTAATCCACTATGTTTATGCCAATATAAGATCTCTCCAGAGGAATTTCCAGGATATGTCCATAACTGTCTTTTTGTGATCAAGAGAGAAGCTGAAGGATTGAGGGGAGTTGTTGGCAGTTCGTTACATGGATCCATTAGCTCATAATGAGCTTGTTTAACGGCTCCATAGTTTAGTTTGCTGTTGCTTTCTTGGCCTTACAAGGAGGGCAGTTTGCAATCTTATGTATCAATAGCATCTTCCCTGTTTTATTTTGTTTATAGTAGGTAAGCCAATATCAAACATGCTTTGTTTGTTTTACGAGTCAGTACCATAACCACTATTAGTCAGAGTGTTGGGAGTAAGGAAAACTCACTGTTGGGGCACTGATTTATCATTGTAGCCCATTTATATCCCTCTATAGATGAGCTAGCAGATTAATGCACGAGTCAGTTTCTTCTTAGCTCATGCTTTTAAATTTCTGAAATTGTTGAAGGACTGAGTCTCATACCTGGAGCCTTGAAATGTTATAACTGAATTCCTTCTACTTTCTTGCATAAGTTAACATAACCTAAAATTATGTGAAATATCGTTCCATTGCATTGGTTACATTGTCCAATAGTATTTGGAAATTTGTTTCATTATCAAAGTTAAGTTGTGATATTGGAATCAAAGGAATAAATGTGTTACTCTGGTACATTAGGAAAAAACTATGCAATTCAAGAAAAACTCATTATTAAGTTCCATATCTAGCAATTTTTTAGGTTTGGCTGGAAAAGTAGTCGGCGCCGTGCGTACAATCTAACTAGATTAAAGTACATCTGCTGGAAGTCCACATGATTTCTTCCTTGTTATGAATTGCAGTAAGCTCTGACTTGATTCAAATTGTAGTCTAAGCTGATATAATTGTATCTTTGGCTAATATAAAGAAGGTCTTTGTTGTATGGTGGATAACTTTTTAAATGATTGCTGCCATTTCTATGAAAATTTGGCTATAAATGGAATCCAGATAATTCCTCTGTGTCCATGTTACATGCCTTCATTGTGTGAAAGGTGGGATGCTGGGCTTTGCTTATGTTTTGGCTTCTGTTTGGGAGAACTTGGCTCTCAGGATTCGACTATATCGTTGACTTATGATGTAATTTAACTGATTCTGTTGTTTAAAACGACTGTGCAAGTTGTTCTTTATGAAGTTTAAGTGTTGATGAATTTTAGTTAGCTTTCTTGATGTAGAAAAGGAAATAAGGTATTTTTGCTTGTGTCTCAAATGGTCTGCTCTTTTTTTTGTCAGCGGGGCTATAGCACCCTATTCTGCAGAGCAGTTCTGAATGTATTCTCTGAGTTTAAGATTTGAATCATCAATCTCACATGAGAAGTGTAACTGATGCTGTTGCAATTGATTTTTTCTTCTGTTCAAAGAAGTGCAGGTAGTGATGCATATACTTTTGAGCAAATATCTAGTTTTGGATTATTATCTGGATAGTAAAACCCTCAATGCTAATGTCATCGTTTAAGAAATTTCCTGGTTTCTGGAGTTCTTTATTTTTCAATGTCCTGTCATAATTTCGAAGGAAATTTCTCAGAACAATGTAGAAGTTTAGCCGTGACATGATATAGACAAATCTACGTGGCTCTCCTATCCTTGTTCGAGTTTTTGGAACAAACAACTCTCCCCAAAATGAGTAAAGGGCAGTAATCATTTGTGAAGGTAATGGAGGTGTGGTAAACAAAAGGATTATACTGCAATCATCCTAACACATATGCTACAGTTTTCTCAAGATAAGTTTACCATAACAAAGACCTTTCTATATACTAACCAGCTTACACTCTACTTAATCAAGTCACAGCTTACTGCAATTCGTAACAAATGATAATATCATGTGGACTTAAAGTATATGTAATTTAACTTAGTTAAATTCAACTCAAGGCGCTAACTAGCTTTGCAAACAAAAGCTAAACAGAAACTATTTAGTAATTTGCTAACACTAAGTAACATTACATAACCGCATATATAAACTCTATGAAATAACTAACTAAACAAGTCAATGTGAAAGTGCAGATATAACATGTTGATGAATGTTTTTTCCGGCAGTAGCCACAATCTTAAATCCGCCTTCCGGTACCGGAGTTGAAGCATTCCAGAGAAGCTCACGCCCTTCCCAATCAGTAACAATGCCGCCGGCGCCCTCAACCACCGGAACAAGGGCGAGAAAATCATAAGGATCAAGAGCACAATCCACTACAACATCAGCAAAACCCGAAGCCAACTCACCAAAAACAATACAATTTCCATTAAATAACCTCTTACCCACCTTCTTCGAAAGTGAATCATAGGCTTTCTTCGCATCGTCGTTGTAATTTAGAACCTTCAAATGAACCCTAGCTTTATCCAAATCACAACAATCGAGTGTAGAAACTTTTTGGCCATTGATCGTCGTTCCTTCCCCCTTAATCCCAATCCACCTAAGTTTCAAAATTGGCTGATCGATGCAACCAATAATCGGCTTTCCATTGTAAACCAAAGCAATGAGAATTCCGAAAGCGCAATTGTCTTTACCCACGAAACTCGAAGTCCCATCAATTGGGTCCAAAACCCATATGAATTGATTTGGGAGAAGAGCATTATCGCGATTGTGCCAACCGGTTTCTTCCCCATAAATCGAATGGGAAGGAAAAGCGTCTAGAATCACGGAGACTATGGCCTGTTCGGCTTCCACGTCAGCGCGGGTGACTGGTCCGTCACCGTCTTTTTCTCTGAACTGGAATCTCGTGGCATTGTTGGAATAGTATTTTCGCACTACTTCTCCTGCAGCATCTGCAGCTTCATTGGCAATTTCGGAAAGTTGAATTAGCTCCATGTCTGTAGCCATTGTTCTAAGTTCAGTGATCTGGGCCTGAAGGGGAGGGATAGAAGAAAAAGGAGATTTTCAGAATCCAAATAGGGAAAGGGCACTCAATTTGCTTCAATGGTGTAAGCCGCTGATGATACTGTAAAACAGGACTATATTTATTATTAATACAAGAAGCCAGAATTTTTCCTCTTTTTGGTCATAATCCTAAACAAACTCGGTAAAATAGAGTCCAAGTTGCCATTTTCCAAAAACAACTTCTCTAGTCCCAGTCCAATTATATTATTTCGAAGAATTAACCCAAATAGTCTCCTAACTAACCGCTTAAACTAAAAATAAGCGGTGAAAATATAGTGTTATATGTATAATTTATATATTATATATGTATAATGAATATATAATTTATGTATATGGTTAGAAAAAGTAAACAATAAATATGGCTGATTATTTGTGTTAAAATCCCGAGCCCGCGAAACCTACTCTCATTGCTTAAGGTTTTTCAGGGCCCAATATAGGCACGGTGAGTTCTTTTATAGTACTACTACAATGAATAACTTCTTTTAATTTGGGATGAAAATTATATTTCCTTTTTCTTAATTAACATAAAACGTTCACATTATAATAAAATTAAATGACGTGCAGAAATAATACCGTAATGTGTAACAAATTCGCGTCATTCATGATAAGAGAATTAGTTCATCTATCTTTTTTTATTAGAAGCAAAGAGTAGATTTAATAAATGTTTCACCCAAAAAAATCCTTATATTCTACAATTGACTTATTCTTTGCTCGTACACTGAAGTATTCTTTGCAGGGGCGAAGGCAGAAACCTAGATGGGGTTCGGCCGAATCTTGTGATTTTTTTTTCAAACAATATATTTGTGCTGAAAATCATTAAATGTATAAATTTTAAATTCAGAATCCAGTTATTAGCATTTTAAGTCGGTCGTTCTAAAAGTTACTGTCTTATATTCTAAAAATAGATTTTCACTTTTACTTGTCACTTTTAGCATATCAAGAGAAGACAATTTTTTGCATGTTATACCCATAATATTAATTACCCGTTTCAACTTATTTTTTCAGATCTATTAAAAATATGCATAAATTAATATGAGTGTCGTGATAAATTATGCACTTCAATTATTATTTCTTAAGGGGTGTGCAAAGTTCAAAGTAGACAAGTAAAAGTAAACGGAGGAAATTGAACCCAATAAATTAAAATCCTGGCTCCGCCTATTCTTTACATTGTCATAGAGAAACTATTTTCGTGAATTGAATTTGAAACCTACAAGCCATCATAAGAATAGTTTTACTATTACACCAATGCTCATCATTTTTAAGAAAAAAAATAAACCAAATGAGAAAAACAATTAAGCAACCTAAAACATTTGAAAGGGACATGTCGAGTGAATTATTAAAAGAGCAAAAATTAGTCGAATGGCCAACTAAATGATCTGTAATTTTCTCGTCCTGTATTTCATGTAACAATTATTATTATTTTCTTGTTTTTTTTGTGTGACAATTGCATGACATTTGCCATTGCCAAAAGAAAAGGTAACATAGTCAATAATACATGATTTTTACAAGACCTAACCACCAATTATGTCTTGTCAAGATGTGTCCCCATATGTTGATTTTAGCTTGGACCCGAGTGCGGGGGGGGGGGGGGGGGGGGCATGGGTGTAGGGTTAAAAGTCACTTTCACAATAATGGTAAATGACACACATGAAATTAAATGGTGATGGGGAAATTTATCCTCAAGCTGTACCAGCTAGTCCCTCGTAGCCTCATAAATATTTGTAGTTTACCTTCTGTTACTACTTCAATATCAAGGAAAGTCACGTTGATTCGACATATATAACTTGTTTCTTTACCAAATTTAAGTTCTATATAATAATGATATAAAAATTACTTATTTACATCATTAGATCACTTAAAAAACTAAATACAAATAACTCTATTTAATACATGAGTTTAATATCTACAGATTAATAATTTAGAATAAATAGTAGAAAGTAATTTGTTATAATATGGACCACAGAAATTGCATAAGGAGTATTCCATTCAATTGACAGGTAGACACTAGACAATTCATAGGAACAGGTGTCTCGCTGCTATTCTCTCAGCAAATCAGTTCTCAGATTGGCACATCATTTACTACACTGGTATATGTAGGGTTATGGTTTGGCACATTCATTTATTTAATTGTGAGAAATTATGTTATCCATTTCCTTTTTAGCGAATTAGGCCACGTGAATCCATCATTTATATATATAAAAAAGAATCCCTTTGATCCTTCAGTGGGTTGAATTAACAGAAGGAGATACATTAATTTGAATTAGCATTAAAACAATTGAGAAAGTTCTATATCGATGGACAATCAGTTAGATCACAAAGAAGAAATACGTCAATTTGAATTTGGGTTAAAGAGCAAAAACATAGATTTTTTCTCGGATCTTTTTTTCAGGTAAAATTTTCATAGCGCAAACACATATAATATGTGTCTCAAATATTTCTTTAATCCTAATAAGATACAATTATATAATGCGTTTCTCAAGAAAATAATATAATATGAGATGTGTCATGGCATTATGCTAAACAATAAAGATAATAAAATCACATAAAATAAATATTGTTAATTAATTAATAAGCCATAATAAAAATAAATATAATCTAAAAGTATTAAGTCATGCTAAAATAAGTACGAATAATAAGAGAGTATTAACTACATGACTAAACGCTAAAGAAAAAATAAAAATATATTATGCATTTTTATCTAAATTATTGAAAAACTAAAAATAGATATTCAACACATTTTCATTCCTAGTATTGAACTGAATGTTTTTTGTTAGTATTAGTATTGATTTGATTTTGATTTGGCCTTTTGTAAGCATTATTTGAGTTACTAATATTTATGGCTATAAAATTTATTGGAGCATTCAAAAGTTCTAAGTCCAACTTTGAAATAATACCTTAAAAGATTAAATTAAGAAAAAGTTTAAGAAATATTTCTAAATTACATTACAATAATTATTTTTATGTATTAAATATACCTAAAAAATTTATACATGTAATGTCGGGTTAGTTTGGTTTCGGTTTGACTTTTTTTTAATTTAAAACCAAATTAAACCAATTATGGTCGGATTTTTTCCCCAATACCAAACCGAATCATAGTCGGATTTTTTTTCTTGGTTTGACTCAAATTATCGGTTTGATGCGATTTGTCGATTTTCTTTGTACACCCCTAAAATTAGGCATATGAATCAGATTGGCATGAATTTTACCCTTTGCATCCCCTCATGAATTTATTATAAATGGATATTTTATGTTGATATTTCTTACTTAAAGTTTTTCAACCGTGAACCTTTCAATTATTGTATTCTGAACTAGCTAGCTATACTCGGAACTAATACGATCAGACATTCAATTTAAACCAGAATTCTATATTTAGTTGCATTTGCTTTCAGAAAGAAAATAAAACACACTCTCAAACCTAAATAATGGAAAAATTTTATCAACTAGTTTTCTCGGTCTAAAGGTCCTACAAACTATCAACCAGTCTCAAATTGATATCTTTCTCTTCTTCTAACATGGCGTAGCTGAGATGTAGATTTAATTTTTCAACAACTCTTCAAACATGATAATACAGGAACTAACTATTTCGGTTTTCACTCCATGGGATGTTTCTTGACTTTACTTGCTTAATTATTCTTGTCTTGTAGGTATCCCTCATATCAGATAAAAATTTATCAGCAACGAGCTACCAACATAAACCATATAGAGACATTGTATAGACATGTAGCAGTAAAGACATGTAACGATCCGACCGGTTGTTTTGAGCTCTAGCGCATCGTTCGACAGTTTGAGGCCTTGAGTAGCTTCATTTAAGGTATTATGACTTGTACGTGTGGTCGGAATTGAACTTCGGGAAGTTCGGAGTTGATTTGGAAAGAAAATTCTAATTTTGGAAGCTTTAAGTTGGAAGAATTGGCTAAGGTTTGACTTTTAAGTAAACCACCTCGAAATCAGGATTTGAATGTTCCGCTAGATTCGTATGATGATTTTAGAGTTCGGCGTATGTTCGGGTTGAGTATCGGATCTCCTAGGAGCAATTCCGCGTTTACTATGGAAAGTTGGCATTTTTAAAATTTTTAGAATTTCATAAGTTTGGTTTGAAATGGATCTTTATGTTATCGATGTCCGTTTGGAGTTTCGAGCCTTGGAATAGGTCCGTATCGTGATTTGTGATTTACACGTAAAGTTTGGCATCATTCGGGCATGTTTAAGTGTAATTCAGACGCGTTCAGCGAAATTTGAAGGTTGAAAAGTTGAAAGAAAGGTTTTGGCCGTCGATTTGTAATTTTGATATTATTTGACGTGATTCAAGGTTTCGACTAAGTCTGTATCGTGTTGTGGGATGTGTTGGTGTGTTTGGACAGGGTCCCGGGGGCCTCGAGTTTGAAACTGATTGAAATTTGAAATTGAGGCAATGCTGGGAATTTTGACTGCTGGTGTTTTCGCACCTGCGCAGGAAGGACCGCAAGTGCGCTGCCGCAGGAGCGGGGCAGTGGCTCGCAGAAGCGACCTGGGCAGGACTGGACTGGGGACGCAAGTGTGATGATGTTTTCCGCACCTGCGTGATCGTGGAAGCGGAATTGAGCCACAGAAGCAGTCCTGGGCGAGCTGGGCAGTGACCATAGGTGCGAGACTTTTTTCACATCTGCGATGGCGCAGCCTGGAGCGCAAAAGCGGAGTGGAGTGCAGGAGCGAGGGGGATTTGTGCACCTGCGATGTCACAAAAGCGGGACCTTGTCCGCAGGTGCGAAGGGATGACCTCTAGTGTTTTTCCGCAGAAGCGGACTTGGTGCCGCAGAAGCGGCCATTGGCTTCGCAGATGTGAAGGTCGCATGGGCAGAATGTATAAGTTAGCCAAATCGGGTTTTGGCTCATTTTACCTTTTTTCTCTCATTGGAGCCGGTTTGGGGGCGATTTTGGAGTGCTATTTTTGTCATCATTCATGAGGTAAGTGATCCCTACTGTTGTGAGTTAAATACATGATCTACATGTGGATTTAAACATGAAAAACTGTAGTAATTGTGGTTTTTTTTTGTAAGAAACCTAGAAATTTGGTAATTTTAGATTTTGACCACGGTTTTGAAAATGGAATTAGGAATGAATTATATATTTGAGTTCGTGGTGTTATGGGTAATGATTATCTTAGAAAATTTTCGGAATCCGGGCACCCCGAGGGTTAACTTTATTGACTTTTCGAGCGAAGTGAAAAATTGTTATAAATTAATTAATTATGGGTAATAGAGTATATATTTATGGATTTGCACATTTGTTTGACTAGTTTTGGAGAGACGGGCAACTGTTTGAGGTGTTAGAGTGGCGTTGAAGCCGGCTATGAAACTTCGGAGCGAGGTAAGTCTCATGTCTAACTCTTATGATGACCCAAAATGTGATCTTTAAAGTTAATAATTAATTATGTATTCTAAAACCTCAAAAAACATTATTTATCATTACTCGACTTGCGTGCGCAGTCCGTAAAATTTTTCGGAAAGTTTTTATGTGAAAAAATAGATTAAAATATGAATTAGAGCTTTAAAACTCAAATGAGTTGACTTTGGTCAACATTTTGAGCAAACGGACTCGGATCAGTGTGTTTTGAGAGTTTTAGTAGGTATGCATCGTGATTTGGGACTTGGGCGTATGTCCGGAATCAAATTTCGAGGTCCCTAGTCCGAGATATGGAATTTTGATGAAATAGGAATTTAAAATTTGAAAATTTGACCGGGGAGTTGACTTTTTGATATTGGGGTCAGAATCCAGTTCCAAAAATTTTCATAGCTCCGTTATGTCATTTATAACTTGTGTGCAAAATTTCAGGTCAATAGGACTTGATTTGATAGGTTTCGATATCGAATATAGAAGTTGGAAAGTCTAAGTTTCATTAAGCTTTAATTGGAGCATGATTCGTGATTTTAGCATTGTTTGATGTGATTTGAGGTTTCAAATAAGT
>AWOL01S0011491.1:0-45878 GCA_000715115.1 Nicotiana otophora
GAATTTAGCACCAAATCAAATGAAATTCTCAAGAACACTTTAAAATTTCTATCTTCACCACCGAACGTCCGAATCACGTCAAACCAACTTCGTTTCTCACCAAATTTCACAGATAAGTTATAAATCTTATATTGGACCTATACCGAGCTCCGGAACCAAAATACGGACCTCGTATCAACAAGGCCAAACATCAACCAATTCTTAAAAACAAATAAATTTTTAAACTTTTAATTTTTATTAAAAATTCATAACTCGAGCTACTGACCTGTGAATTCAATTCCGGACATACGCCCAGGTCCCATATTTTATTACGGACCCACCTGGGTCGTTAAAACATGGGTTCGAGTCCTTTTACTCAAAACATTGACCGTAGTCAACTAAATTCAACTTTTAAGGCAAAAAAAATTATTTTCTTCAGTTTTCAACATAAAAGTTTTTCGGAAACACGCCTGGACTGCGCACGCAAATCGAGGAGGGTAAAATTGAGATTTTTAAGGCTTAAGAATGCAGAATCGAGTTATAAAAGATAAGATGACCTTTTGGGTCATTACATTCTCCACCTCTAAAATAACCGTTTGTCCTCGAACGGACATAGAAAAGTACTTGAGCTGGTAAAAAGGTGGGGATATCTACTCCGCATATTAGACTTGGACTACAAGGTAGATGCTTCTACCGGTTGACCACTCCATTGTACCCGAACTGAAGGATAACTCTTAAACCTTAACTATCGGACCTGCCGGGATAGAATAGCCACCGGCTCCTCCTCATAAGTCAAATCCTTGTCCAACTAGATTGAGCTAAAATCTAACAAATGGGACGGATCACCATGATATTTCCGAAGCATAGACACGTGGAACACCGGATGAACTGTTGATAATCTAGGTGGTAGTGCAAGCCTGTAGGCTACTTCACCCATCCTTTCAAGAATTTCCAAGGGTCCAATATACCTAGGGCTCAACTTGCCCTTTATTCCAAACCTCATTACAACTTTCATAGGTGAAACCTGAAGCAATATTCTTTATCAAACCATGAATGCAATATCATGAGCTTTATGGTCGGCATGACTCTTTTGCCTAGACTAAGCTGTGCGAAGTCGATCTTGAATAATTTTGACCTTATCCAAGGCATCCTGTACCAACTCGGTACCCAACAGTCGAGCCTCTCCCGGTTCAAACCATCCAACTGGCGAACGGTATCGCCTTCCACGTAATGCCTCATATGGAGCCATCTGAATACTCGACTGTTAGCTATTATTATAAGCAAACTCCGCAAATGGCAGGAATTGATCCCAAGAACCTCCAAAGTCTATAACACAAGCACGAAGCATATCTTCCATTATCTGAATAGTGTGTTCTGACTGTCCGTCTATCTGTGGATGAAATGTTAGACTCAACTCAACCCGCTTGCCTAGCTCACGTTGTACAACCCTCCAGAAGTATGAAGTAAACGGCGTACCTCGATATGAAATAATAGACACAGTCACACCGTGAAGGCGGACAATCTCACGAATGTAAAGTTCAGCTAACCTCTCTGAAGAATAGGTAACTGCCACTGGAATGAAATGTGCTGATATGGTCAACCTGTCCACAATGACCCAAACTGCGTCAAATTTTCTCTGAGTCCGTGGGAGTCCAACAACAAAATCCATAGTAATACGCTCCCACTTTCACTCAGGAATTTCTAACTTCTGAAGCAAACCACCAGGTCTCTGATGCTCGTACTTAACTTGCTGACAATTCAGACACCATGATACATATGCAACTATATCCTTTTTCATTCTCCTCCACCAATAATGTTGCTGCAAATCTTGAAACATTTTTTGCGGTACCTGGATGAATAGAATACCTGGAACTGCGTGCCTCTTCAAGAATTAATTCACGAAGCCCATCCATATTAGGCACACAAGTATGACCATGCATTCACAGAACTCCATCTTCCCCTACAACAACCTGTTTGGCATCACCGTGCCGCACCGTGTCCTTAAGGACAAGTAAATGAGGATCATCATATTGTCTCTCTCTGATGTGCTCATATAAGGAAGACTGAGCGACTGTGCAAGCTAGAACCTGACTAGGTGTTGAAACATCTAACCTCACAAAATGATTATCCCAAGTCTGGACATCTACAACTAACGGTCTATCACTAACTGGAATATACGCAAGACTGCCCATACTCACAACCTTTCTACTCAAAGCATCGGTCACCACGTTGGCCTTTCTAGGGTGATACAAAATGGCGATATCATAGTCTTTCAACAACTCCAACCATCTTCTCTGCCTTAAATTTAGATCTTCTTGTTTGAACAGATACGGAAGACTACGATGATCAGTAAATACCCCACACGAGACACGGTAGAGGTAATGCCTCCAAATCTCCAGCGCGTGAACAATGGCTGCCAATTCTAAGTCATGAACAGGATAATTCTTCTCATAAACTTTCAACTGCCGCGACGCATATGCAATCACCCCGCCATCTTGCATTAACACGGCACCAAGCCCAATGTGAGATGCATCACAATATACCGTATACGATCCTGAATCTGTGGGTAATACCAGCACTGGCGCCGTAGTCAAAGCGGTCTTAAGCTTTTGAAAGCTTAACTCACACTTGTCTGACCATATGAATGGACACATTTCTGGGTCAGTCTGGTCAATGGGCTTGCTATAGATGAAAACCATTCCACGAGCCGACGATAATAACCTGCTAAACCTAGGAAACTCTGGATCTCTGTAACTGAAGTAGATCTAGGCCAATTCTGAACAACCTCAATCTTCATAGGATCCACCTTTATGCCTTATGCCGATACAACATGCCCCAAAAAGGCAACTGAGTCTAACCAAAACTCATATTTTGAAAATTTGGCATATAACGGATTATTCTTCAAAGTCTGAAGCACACTCCGAAGATGTTGCCAATGCTCCTCTTGACTGCTGGAGTAAATCAAGATATCATCAATGAATACAACCACAAAAGAACCAAAATAGGGCGTGAACTCCCGATTCATCAAATCCATAAGTGTCGCTGGGGCGTTGGTAAGCCCAAATAATATTACTAGGAATTCGTAATGCCCATATCGAGTCCGTAATATTGTCTTAGGGATATCAAATGCCTTAATTTTCAACTGATGGTAACCAGACCTCATAATTATTTACCCGAATTAATGAGTCACATTTAACGCCACCTGGGCGGGCACCTATCTCGTAGGTTAAAACTCAATAATTACAACACAAATTTGGCAAGTATGCACAGAGAATTTCATGCAAGAATTTTCAATTAGGCCTAATAGGCATGACTCCCTATTATTGATATAGTACAACTTTAATTTCACAAGGGAGAACTTAAACACAAGAATTTTCCTCACAAGGATCTCGTCCTTATATAACTTCAACCGTAGCTCGTATACCGGTTTAAACATATCAATTTATATTAAAGTGTGAGGATATCTTCCTCAGTTCCGAATCACAAGTAATATGCACATCGTGCCAATCAAAAATTTCTATTTTCTTCTTTTAAATAATTTCGATTATACCAAATCACAACACATAATGAACCCCACACCGGTAGGGCATAAAACTCATAATTTGTAATTAATTATCCGAAAATTACATCAAAACTTACCGAAATGGATAACAGAAAGCCACCTTTAGCCTCACAGCTGTTATTTGTGGGAACAACATGGAATCATAGTCATAGTTATCTCCATAGAATTTTCCAACAGGAGCAAACACATAAGTAGATTATAGAATCACGAAGCTCACTCATAAGTGGAGCATAATAGGTGAACTCGTTTCGATACTCAGAACCAAATCAGGTTAAGGAAATTATTCCTTTATACTAAATCGAAGTCGTACCTGTAACGACACCATCTGATGTAGCGACTTCTGCCATACCATAAAACAAATATAACAACGACTGGGTCTCCACCTCTAAGATTCTTTCTACCCGTCTGTCCTCCACCCCTTGATCGTGTGGGTGGTGTAGTAACTGCAATGGGGCACATGGCCTGAGTGCTTTGATGAAATATATCTCTCCCAAGTTTGGGACAATTTTCTCATGATGTGCCTAGTATCACCGTATTCATACCAACCCCTTTGCGGGTTTGGCTACCCATATTGAGTATGTGCCAGATAACTGGAATAACCATTTGTAGGAACTCGTGTCGGTGGTGCATTAGAAGAACTTACTAGAGCATCCCGGGTAATCTTATGTGCTGACTGGACTGGCCGACTGATCGATCCCCCGCCATAATGATTTATACTTGCAAAGTAGAATCCACTGAATCCCCCAGAACCTCGAGACGTCTTAGTATCCTTAATTTCTTTTTTTTCCTCACCCCGAACACATTCTAATATCTTGGCAATATCTACCACTAATGGAAATGAAGTATTAGCCTGTAGCTCCCGAGTCGTACAAAATTTTACGATTATAATTGGGTCCTTCAATGAGTCCGTGGACTCGCTCACTGGCTGTAGGAAGCAAAGTAGGAATATAGCGGGCTAACATATTGAACCTGATGGCATATTATGACACCGTCATGGTGATCTGACGCAACCGTTCAAACACTATGCACCACGCATTACGGAGAGTCAAGGAACAAACTCTTTCAAAAGCATTTCTGAGAACGAAGCCAAGTGGGCGGTGTTGCATTGGCTGGTCTGCCCTCTTCATAGGCTTTCCATGGACACATGTGGAGAATTATCTCTCCCAAGGCCAATATCTTATTTTGTTGTGCTGACTCAACACTGTTGAGCTGACCCATGTCTTAACGTACTCTTTGATTCCTCTCAGAGGTAACCCTTACCCCTATTTATACACAACGATCACAAAAGTAGAGCTCCATACAAACAAATCTTGGCACGAACCACATAGTCCAAAATCTCATCAACCACTGTACTTCCTCCTAAGCACCCCAAAATTCGCAACTATGACGTCCACACTGAGTAGACCTTCTGTAAATTTAAAGTTGTTTATATAACTCTTTTGGTACTGAAGTATAGGATTATTAAGTAGGCGGACATACCGCCAGTCCTAACCTTATCCTCTACAAAATCTCAGGCCTTAAACATGAGCAAATTCTGGGGAACCTTTTAGTACCACATATATACATTTAAGGCCAAAACTGATATAACACATGACCCCACAATCCATCCATTGATAGTGGACTCCCCCACTCGACGCGAAGTCATAGTTCACCACGCCCGATGATCTATAATATTAACCTTCACAACTCGTATAAATCAACCAGATACCAAGGTCCATTATACCCCCCACATGATTCACTGGGTGGTCTCTCCATGCTCCCGCATCTTTAGTGGGAACCACACGTTGAGGCAATGTTTCAGCATCTTTGGCTCTCTCATAGTCCATCTGCGGCATCAGAACCGTTGATGCACAACTGATACTGAGTGTGCAATGTCATACACGAGTGGATACAAAGGAATACGAGATATATGTTTCAATCTAAATCAATGTCGCACGATAAGGAATGAAAGAAGTGATATTGTTCCTAAACTTCATAGCCTTTGAGAAATAAGTACAGACGTCTCTGTACCGATCCTTCAAACTCTACTAAGCTTGCTTGTGACTCGTGAGACCTATGTAACCTAGTGCTCTGATACTAACTAGTCACGACCCGAAATTCCCAGTGTCGGGACCGTGATGACGCCTAACATTTCACTTGCTAAGCAAGCCAATGTTAAAGAATCATTAAACCAATTCGTATCCCATTCAGTAAATAACAACAATTTAACTAATGTGAAATATAAAGAGTGTGAAATAATATATAAAAATCAACATTAATTACTACCACCCGGATCTGGAGTCACAATTCACGAGCATTTTAGAATTCACTACAAGTAATAGTCTGAAAGAAATACAACTGTTTGGGTGAAAGAAACAATAAAACAGAAAAGATGGACGGGGACTTCAAGGCCTGTGAACGCCGACAGATCTACCTTGAGTCTACGGATAGCGGGTCCAATAGCTATTATCTCGATCAACCCGAGCCGGTACCAAAATTTGCACAGAAAGTGCAGAGTGCAATATCAGTACAACCGACCCTATGTACTGGTAAATGTCGAGCCTAACCTCGACGAACTAGTGACGAGGCTAAGGCAAGGCACCTACAAATCAACTTGTACAATTTAACAATGTATATGCAAATAACACTAATGAAGAGCTAAATAGGAAATATCAGGAGGGGGAAACATGCTGGGGGAAATACGAGATGAAGAACTACAGCAAAATGGTAACTGGAATAGTCAATATACTATGAATCAACAGGAATAATGAGTATAGTAAAGGAAAAATGCACGGCATCACCCTTCGTTCTTTTACTCTCAAACTCACCATAAAGTCAATAGACACGACATTACCCTTCGTGCATTAACTCTCATATCATGGCACGTCATCACCCTTCGTGCATTAACACTCATAATATGGTACGACATCACCCTTCGTGCATTAACACTCACAATATGGCACGGCATCACCCTTCGTGCATTAACACTCACAATATGGCATGGCATCNTTCGTGCATTAACACTCATAATATGGTACGACATCACCCTTCGTGCATTAACACTCACAATATGGCACGGCATCACCCTTCGTGCATTAACCCTCACAATATGGCACGACATCACCCTTCATGCATTAACACTCTCCCTTACCATAATGCAATGAATAATTAACATCAGAGAGATACAATAACATGTACAAGCCTTACTTTAACATTTGGATCCACAATATCAATCTCAACTTTAAAATAAATACTCAATTTTTACCAGGAGATCCGTAAACATAATAAGGATGATAAATTTAACAACACTAGTCTAAACACCTAGCAATTAGGCATAGGAAAAGACAATATGGGAGAAACGAAAATAAAACTGGGAAAATAGGTAAATTGGCGGTGCATAGGTACTTGTCACCTCACATATACGCCGCTCACATGAATTTCACATAACAAATAATCTGAGGTTCCTAATTCCCTCAAGTCAGGGTTAGACATTACACTTACCTCGCTGCGAAGACCACTTAATACTCAATCACAGTTTTTCCTCTGGAATTCACCTCCAAACCACTCGTATCTATTCAAAAAATGACTCAATAATATCAAATATTGCTAAAGGAATCAATTATGTTTCATAAATTTAGATTTCCCAAATTTTCCTCCAAAAGGTCAAAAATCGACCCCGAGCGCGCTTGGTCAAAACTCGAGGTTCGGACCAAAATCTATTTACCCATTCATCCCCGAGCCCGGATATATAATTGGTTTTGGAATCCGACCTCAATTTGAGGTCTAAATCCCCAAATTTCCGAAATCCCTAGTTTCTACCCAAATCCCTAATTCTATCATGCAAACTCTAGATTTTAGGTTGAAAATTTATGAAATGAAATGGGTAATTGAAAGAATATAGTTTAGAATCACTTACCAATACTTTGGGGAAGAAAGTAACTTTTGAAAATCGCCTCTAGCCCGTTTGTTTTTATGAAAGTTGGAAAAATGGCTTATTCCCGTTCTTGATTCTGATTTATGCACTGGGCGACAGTGTGCATCGCGTTCGCGAGGCCACTGTCACGTTCGCGAAGAGTATAGCTTGCCAATCCTTCGCATTCGTGAGACCTTTCTCGTGTTTGCAAAGGTTACTCCCCTCCCGGCCTTCGCGTTCGCGATGAAGGAAAGACCAACCCTCCCCATGTCCCAAATGCTTCGAGTTCACGATGAGCCGGTCGCGTTCGCGAAGGGTAAATCCCCCATCACTTCGCGTTCACACCCAGGCCTTCATGTTTGCGAAGAGTAAAAGTCAGCCATTCCAGTTTTTACTTTGCGTTCGCGAGAGTGCCTTCGCGAATGCGAAGAAGGAAACTAGAAGGCATCAGAATCTGTAGAAAACCAGATTTTTCAAAGTCCAAACATCCCATGGGCTATCCGAAACTCACCCGAGCCCACGGTGCTCCAAACCAAACATGCACACTAGTCTAAAAATATCATACGAACTTGCCCGCATGATCAAATCGCCAAAATAACACCTAGAACTACGAATTTAGCACCAAATCAAATGAAATTCTCAAGAACACTTTAAAATTTCTATCTTCACAACCGGACGTCCGAATCACGTCAAACCATCTCCGTTTTTCACCAAATTTCACATATAGGTCATAAATATTATAGTGGACCTATACCGGGATCCAGAACCAAAATACGGACCCGGTATAAACAAGGCCATACATTAACCAATGCTTAAAAACAAATAAATTTTTAGACTATTAAGTTTCATCAAAAATTCATAACTCAAGCTAGGGACCTCCGAATTCGATTCCGGGCATACGTCCAGATCCCATATTTCATTACGGACCAACCGAAACCGTCAAAATACGGGTCCGAATATGTTTACTCAAAACATTTATCGAAGTCAACAAAATTCAACTTTTAAGGCAAAAATTCTTATTTTCTTCAATTTTCAACATAAAATTTTTCTGGAAACACGCTCGGATTGTGCACGCAAATCAAGGAGGGTAAAAATGAGATTTTAAGGCTTAATAGCGTGGAATCGAATTCTAAAATATAAGATGACATTTTGGGTCATCACAATGATCTTTCAATACTTCCGCATCCTCGATCTGGACGACACGTTGTAATAATGGTTGAGCAACTCTGGCTCCCTTATAACCCCTCTCAAGTAACATGAACCGCTAGCGCATAGTTGATACCGAGTGCGCAATTTCATATACGGGTGGATGCAGAAGAACATAAGATATATGCTTCAAGCTGAATAAATGTCGCACGATAAGGAATGAAAGAAGTGGAAATTTTTCCTACTAGATCTGCAGCCTCTCAAAGATAAGTACAGACGTCTCCGTACCGATCCGCAAGACTCTACTAAACTCGTTCGTGACTCGTAGAACCTATGAACCTAGAGCTCTGATACCAACTTGTCCCGACCCAAAATCCCACCTCAGGTGTCGTGATGGCACCTAGTCTCTAAGACTAGGTAAGCCTATTTCCAAACAATTCAAGCCATTTTTTTTAAATAGATAAACCGATAGCGGAAATAATTACAAATATAACAACCTCCCAAGACTGGTAATACTGAGTCATGAACTCTTAGTCAATACATGAAATGATCTCAAGGATCGAATACTCAATACTGTTGGATTAATAATTAGCAGTACAATAAAATAAAAAGATTTCAAGGGACTGCGACGACCAAGCAGCTCTACCTTGAATCCTTGCGATCATACTTTAACTCTGTCTGAGTCCGATAGCTCCAATACCTGGCTCTGTATAAAAATGTGCAGAAGTGTAATATGAGTACACCATGGTCGGTACCAAGTAAGTATCAAGACTAATCTCAGTGGAGTAGTGACCAGATACAGCGAGACACTCATTAGTCTAATAACCTGTGCAATATAATATAAAAAAATAATAGAAAAAAAATAACAATGATGGCAACAATAATCAACCACTGATATACCCATCAGGGCGACAAAAATACCATAAATATTGCGCAACAAATAACTAATACAAGTATAACCAATTAATCAAGTCCTTCCAATATAAATGTTCACCTATATATTTTTCAAATAGAAATCTTCAGGATATAATACTTTCAAATAAATCTCTTTCAATTATAATTCTGTCAAATTAATCTCTTTTGAATAAAAGTCACCATGTGACACAGCATTTCCAAATCATAAAATACGGGTCTCAGCCCACTTTCATATTTTCATGGCACCTCATGCCAATTTCTTTATAAAAACCGCACAGACAACTCACATGCCAAATATCATCATCATTTAACCATGGCACCTCGTGCCCACATTTCATATCACAACTGCATGGACAATTCACATGCCAATATCATCATTATTTACTCACGGCACCTCGTGCCCACATTTCATATCACAACTGCATGGACAATTCACATGCCAATATCATCATTATTTACTCACGGCACTTCGTGCTCACATTTCCTATCACAACTAGCACGGACAGTTCGCGTGCCAATATCATCATTATTTACTCACGGCACCTCGTGCCCACATTTCATTTCATAATCCCTCTGGCAATAACCACATGCTCCCAATTTCAATATAGATCAGACTATTATCAATTTACCAATAACAAGAAAAATTGCACAAGGTATAAAAATAAACACAAGGAAAATCACAACATCACATGAAAATTTCCAACACAATAATCCCACATCATCACATATCATCCCTGACAATAGCCATCTTTATCTCTCCTATAGCTACCCTTATCACTCCTATAATAGCCTCCAATATTCCTCCACCCTGACAATATCAATATCCACCCTTATCGCTCCTATAGCCACCCTTATCACTCATTTAATAGCCTCCCTTATCGCTCCATTTAATAGCCTCCCTTATCACTCCGCCCAAATAATATCCCAACGCATATAACAATAGTGAACTGCCACCCTTATGCCCGTATAATGTCAACAATGGGATGTGATAGCTCCACAGACAAGGATAAAGCTTTAAAAGCACCAAAAAGCTATTCACAAGGTCTCAAGCTAAGGATAAGCAAGACAAGGTTGTTGGGATTCAATGGGAGATCAAGAAGGCGCTAATGGTGGAAGAAGAGCTCAAGAATTATGGAAAGGACATAGCTAAGTGCTACACTCATTTCATGGTCCAAGTCCAAGACCAAGAGTAGGTAGATTGGGGTCTAAGCACCAGCCAAGGAGGATCTAAATTAGGCACCTAAATCAACCTACAAAGGAGCTAACTTGGCGCACAAGTCAGCTCAAGGAGGGGAGGCCAAGACATAGGAGAAGGAGTAAAAGTTCCTTATTTTGTTTTCTAGTTTGTTAGGACATATTTGATGCTTTCCTAGGTAGTTAAGGCTTTGTTTTTATTTTCCTAATATTATTGGAATTACTTTCCAAGATTGACTTAGTTTTTATTTCCTAGAGTTTTACCTTTTCCTATGATAGTTAGACTTGTTGTCCAAAGTAGTTTAGGACTTTATTTCCTTAATTCTTAGGTAGAATTTAGTGACCCCCTCCCTATATAAAGGGGTGTCTTCTTTGCTTTTAGACTTAGACTATTATCAATAATAATTATGAGATTTTTCTTGCACTCTTGTGTGTGGTTACTCTTGGATTTATTCTTCAACCTTCAAGACTCAACTTAAGGTGGTAAGATTAAAAAATTTCAAATTCTTAGATCACTTCGAGGTATTCAATAAAGGTGATAAGTTTAGGCTTATTGTTGTTCTTGTTATTCTAAAGGGTCGGGTTTCACAATCTATCTCTTGTTTTTAATTCCCTAGCAAAGGCGATTAGTTCTTTGTTAGCTAATTGTTGTTGTTAGGATTCAACTTCAAGAATAGACTTCTTGAATTCAAGAAACTCTTTCTTGAATTAAATCTATCTTTAATTTTCTATTATATTTTTTATTTCTTTATTTTGTTTTAGCTTCCGCACGTTTCCTGATTTTCTTTAGTAATTCTTGGACCCCTATCGTGTTGTTATCAAGTGGTATCAGAGCATAGGCTAATCATAATCTTGGGAGGTTCTTGAGAAAAAAACAATAGCCCAAAAAAAGTGTTATTACTCATTATTATTTTAGAATTCAATTATTAGTTGGTTTCCAAGTCAAGAAAGGAAACAAGAAGAGGGGATCCTTGTTCTTAAACATTAAGGAAACTCCTTCCCTTATTCTTGTGGGTTTTGGGTTTCCTAAATTCTTTCCTTTTTTATTTCTACTAACCAATTCCTATTCTTCCTAGGTTTGGTCATTCACTTTTCTTTCTTTTTCGAACTCCATATTCTTATCACTAAGGGTTGTGACTAGTAAGGTTTATTAATAAATCTAAAGATTAACGACCAAGAGTTGCATTGAGTGGAAAAAGGCAATAGAGGTGAGAACATCAGAGGGAAAAAGCCAAATTGAGAGATATATATTGCTTTATTCAGGATGTCTCATACAGGTAGTGATGATGAACAAAGGGTTCTTCAAGAAGCCGAAATGAAAGGAAGGAATGATTTCACCTTGCAAACTATGCACCAACAATTTGAAAGGTGGAATTTGAAATTCCAAGAGATGAGGAACACTATTGCTAAGCAAAATATTGCAATAGCTGAACTTAGGAGGGGAAATAACACTAGACCCCAAGCTAGGAGAAATGTACTCCCTACTCTCATTGTAAATCAAGAAAACCCTATCGATGATATTAATGATGATATTGATTTTGATAGGATAGGAAGAGATAGGAGGGGACAAAGAGGAAGACTAGAACATGATAATATAAGTAGTATAAAGATGAAGATGCCAACTTTCAAGGGAACAAGGGATCCAGACTTGTACCTTGATTGGGAGAGAAAAGTTGAAGCCATCTTTGACTGCCATAACTATTCTGAGGGTAAGAAAGTTAAACTTGCTGCTGTTGAGTTTTCTAACTATGCAGCAATCTGGTAGAAAAAGCTTTCTAGGGACAGATTGCAAGAAGGACAAGCACTCGTTGCTACGTGGGCTGAGATGAAGAGGGTAATGAGGAAGAGATTTGTGCCATCACACTTTCAAAGAGATCTACAACAACATCTTCAAACTTTGAGGCAAGGGTCCATGTCTGTAGATGAGTACTTTAGGGCTATGGATATGGCTATGATCCAAGCTAATTGTATGGAGGAAGAGGAGGCTACAATGGCTAGGTTTTTGAATGGTTTAACTAGGGAAATAGCTGATGTAGTCGAATAACAACAATATATAACTTTAGATGAGTTAGTTGAATTAGTTGTAAAGGTAGAAGGACAAAACAAAAGAAGACAACAATCTAGCTCATGGAGAAGCCGGCCAACTACTATTCCAAAGAAGCAATGGCCGAAATCTGAGGAGACACCTACTCTTAAATTCCATGAAGACAAGGGCATGAGCAAATTGGAATCCAAGGATAGGGGTAAGCCTTTTACGCCTAAAACTTCTACTTCTTCTATTCAATGTCTCAAGTGTCAACGGAGAGGGCATAAGGCTTATGAATGCCCAAGTAGAAGAAATATTCTAATCAAAGAGGATGGGGGATATGAGAGTGAAAAAAGTGAACCAAGTGAAGAACAAGAAGAAAACTTTGTAGAGAGTGAAGAAGGAGAAGAGATGGAGTACATTGACAGTGGGGTGGATTTTGTGGTTAGGAGACTTATGCACATTAATTTGGGTCACTCTAATGAAGAACAAAGGAAAAACACTCGGTGTGAGATTAAAGATAAAATTTGTTCTACGATAATTGATAATGGGAGTTGTGCTAATGTTGTGCGTGCATATTTGGTAGAAAGGTTAGGGTTGGAATGGACGAAGCACCCTAGACCTTACAGGTTGCAATGGTTCAATGATAGTGGAGAGGTCAAGGTGAATAAGCAATGCATGGTCTCCTTCAAGAATGGAAGGTACGCTGACGAAGTTCTATGTGATATAGTACCCATGCAAGCTTGTCATATCTTGTTGGGGCGCCCGTGGCAGTATGATAGGAGTGTTTTTCATGATGGGAGGAAAAATAGATACTCTTTTGAGCATAATGGCAAGAAGTACATTCTTGCGCCTTTAACTCCTTCCCAAGTGTACGAAGATCATAAAAAGATGAAAGAATAAATGGGAAAACATGGGGAGGGATCAAAACGAGAGACTGAAAGGAAAGACAAAGAGGAAACATATGAAGTGAGGTATGAGGAGAGAGAGGGCAGCAAATATAGAAAGGAAAAGGTGGGGAAGAGTGAAAAAAAATAAAGCATTGGTGAGAAGAAAGAGGCTAAGATTGAAAAAACAGTGAGCCTTGCAAAAGCCAAAGAGTGTTTTATTGCAAAAAAAGAAGGGCTGCCTATTATCTTGCTCACTTATAAGGAAGTTCTGCTTAATAATGATTCACTAACATCCTTTTTGCCTAGTGTTATTTCTAATCTTTTGCAGGATTTTGAAGATGTTTTTCCTGAGGACCTTCCTAAAGGTTTACCACCTTTTAGAGGAATAGAGCATCAAATTGATTTTATGTCGGGATCACAAATTTCTAATAGGCCTGCTTATAGGAGAAATCCCGAAGAAATAAAAGAATTGCAAAGACAAGTAGATGAGCTGCTTGATAAGGGATTTGTACGAGAAAGCATGAGTCCCTGTTTTGTGCTCGTGCTTTTGGTGCCAAAGAAGGATGGCACTTGGAGGATGTGCGTGGATTGTTGTGTCATTAATACAATAACGGTAAAGTATCGCCATCCTATTCCCCATTTAGATGATATGCTTGACCAATTGCATGGTTCTCAAATATTCTCTAAAATTGATTTGAAGAGTGGATATCACCAAATTAGAATGAATCCTGGAGATGAGTGAAAAATTGCCTTTAAAACTAAATATGGATTGTATGAATGGTTAGTGATGCCATTTGGATTAACTAATGCACCTAGTACATTCATGAGGTTAATGAACCATATCTTTAAGGATTTTCATGGAAAATTTGTAGTCATTTATTTTGATGATATTTTAATCTTTTCTAAATCTTTAGAAGAGCATGTCAAACATTTGAAACAAGTTTGTAATGTGCTTAGGGAGCAATAATTATATGCAAATTTATCCAAGTGCACTTTTTGTGTAGATAAGGTAGTTTTCTTGGGTTTTGTTGTGAGTTCTAGAGGTGTAGAGGTAGATGACGATAAAATCAAGGCAATTAAATATTGGCCTACACCTAAGAGCATTACTGAAGTTAGAAGTTTTCATGGACTTGCTAGCTTTTATAGGAGATTTGTTAGAGATTTTAGTTCAATTGTTGCACCTTTAACTTAAGTCATTAAGAAGGATAAGGTCTTTAATTGGGGAAAAGAACAAGAGCATACATTTAATATTTTGAAGGATAAATTAGTTCTGCTCCTTTGTTACAATTACCTAATTTTAATAAGTCCTTTGAAATTGAATGTGATGCATCTGGTAGAGGTATTGGGGCTGTTTTAATGCAAGATTCTAAACCAATCGCTTATTTTAGTGAGAAGTTGAATGGGGCTGCATGGAATTATTCTACTTATGATAAAGAATTATATGCCTTGGTAAGGGTTCTTGCTACATAGCAACATTAGTTGTGGCCAAAGGAGTTTGTGATAAAAACTGACCATGAATCTTTAAGATACTTGAAAAGCCAAGGTAAATTGAGTAGAAGACATGCCAAATGGGTTGAATTCATTGAGACATTTCCTTATGTGATTAGCTACAAGCAAGGTAAAGACAATATAGTTGCTGATGCGCTTTCAAGAAGGTACGCTCTTGTTTCTACTCTTATTTCTAAATTGATGGGATTTGATCATATTAAGGATTTATATGTTGATGATTCTGATTTTGATGTAGCATTTTCGGCATGTTTAAATGGGCCTTTTGAGAAGTATAATCTGAAAGATAGGTTTCTTTTTAAAGAGAATAAGCTTTGTGTCCCTAATTATTCTTTGCGAGAAGTTTTTGTGAGGGAAGCACATTGTGGGGGCTTATGGGACACTTTGGTGCGCCTAAAATACTTGACATCCTTGCTGAAAATTTCTTTTGGCCTAATATGAGAAAAGATGTAGAAAACTTTTGTGCTCAATGTCTGAAATGCAAACAAGCTAAATCTAAAGTGTTGCCACATGGTTTATACACGCCATTACCTGTGCCTATTTCACCTTGGATTGATATTTCTATGGACTTTGTGTTAGGATTGCCTAGAACAAGGTATGATAAGGATAGAATCTTTGTTGTGGTAGATAGGTTCTCAAAAATGGCCCGCTTTATTCCTTGTTTAAAGACTAATGATGCTTCTCATATTGCTGATTTAGTTTTTAGAGAAGTTGTTAAATTGCATGGTATACCTCAAACTATTGTTAGTGATAGGGATGCTAAGTTTCTAAGCCACTTTTGGCGTGTGCTTTGGGAAAAATTGGGAACAAAATTGTTGTTTTCTACTTCTTGTCATCCACAAACTGATGGGCAAACTGAGGTAGTAAATAGAACCTTAGGAAATATGTTAAGGGTTGTTCTAAAAGGAAAATTAACTTCTTGGGAGGATCACTTGCCTATGGTAGAATTTGCTTACAATCGAACTGTTCATTCATCTACTGATTATTCTCCTTTTGAAGTTGTTTATGGCTTTAACCCCCTTACACCCCTTGACTTATTGCTTTTGCCTACTAATGAGATGGTTAGTCCTGATGGAAAAAAGAAAGCTGATTTGATGAAGACTATTCATGAGCATACGAGACTTGCAACTGAGAGAAAGAATGAGCAAACAGCTTTACGAAGAAATAAAGGACGAAAATCAGTTATCTTTGAGCCTGGTGATTTGGTTTGGGCTCATATGAGGAAGGAGAGATTTCCTTCAAAAAGGAAGACAAAATTGCACCCTAGAGGAGATGGGCCATTTAAAGTACTTGAAAGGATTAGAGATAATTCTTACAAATTGGACATTCCAGGTGAGTTTCAAGTAAGTGTTACTTTCAATGTTGCTGACTTATCCTTATTTGATGTAGGTTCAAATTCGAGGACGAATTCTTTTCAAGAAGAGAGGAATGATAGCTCCACGGAAAAGGATAAAGCTTTAGAGGCACCAAAAAAGCCATCCACAAGGTCTCAAGCTAAGGAGAAGCAAGACAAAGTTGTTGGGCTTCAATGAGAGAGGACTTAGCTAAGTGCAACACTCATTTCATGGTCCAAGTCCAAGTCCAAGAGGAAGTAGATTGGGGTCCAAGCACCAGCCAAGGAGGGTCTAAATTAGGCACCTAAATCAACCTACAAAGGAGCTAACTTGGCGCCCAAGTCAGCTCAAGGAGGGGCGGCCAAGACATAGGAGAAGGAGTAAAAGTTCCTTATTTTGTTTTCTAGTTTGTTAGGACATATTTGATGCTTTCCTAGGTAGTTAAGGCTTTATTTTTATTTTCCTAAGACTATTGGAATTACTTTCCAAGATTGACTTAGTTTTTATTTCCTAGAGTTTTACCTTTTCCTATGATAGTTGGACTTGTTGTCCAAAGTAGTTTAGGACTTTATTTCCTTAATTNACCTACAAAGGAGCTAACTTGGCGCCCAAGTCAGCTCAAGGAGGGGAGGCCAAGACATAGGAGAAGGAGTAAAAGTTCCTTATTTTGTTTTCTAGTTTGTTAGGACATATTTGATGCTTTCCTAGGTAGTTAAGGCTTTATTTTTATTTTCCTAAGACTATTGGAATTACTTTCCAAGATTGACTTAGTTTTTATTTCCTAGAGTTTTACCTTTTCCTATGATAGTTGGACTTGTTGTCCAAAGTAGTTTAAGACTTTATTTCCTTAATATTTAGGTAGAATTTCGTGACCCCCTCCCTATATAAATGGGTGTTCTCTTTGCTTTTAGACTTAGACTATTATCAATAAAAATTGTGAGATTTTTCTTGCACTCTTGTGTGTGGCTACTCTTGGATTTATTCTTCAACCTTCAAGACTCAACTTAAGGTGGTAAGATTAAACTCTTTCGAAATCTTAGATCACTTCTAGGTATTCAAGAAAGGTGATAAGTTTAGGCTTATTGTTGTTCTTGTTATTCTAAAGGGTCGGGTTTCACAATCTATCTCTTGTTTTTAATTCTCTACCAAAGGCGATTAGTTCTTTGTTAGCTAACTGTTGTTG
Source organism: Nicotiana otophora (assembly GCA_000715115.1). NCBI lineage: Eukaryota > Viridiplantae > Streptophyta > Magnoliopsida > Solanales > Solanaceae > Nicotiana > Nicotiana otophora. The sequence continues at coordinate 17,628 of AWOL01S0011491.1, forward strand.
TCAACGACTCAACACAATGTATATAAATATTCAAAAATAACCACAAGGATGGGAGAATAGCTCATTATAGGACAACGCCTTCTTTAATCTAAATTTTAGATAAATATATAAAGGCCTCAATTTAAACTTATTTAATTAATTATAATGAGCACAACATCTTAACAAAATGTTCGGGAGTGAACAACTCCACCGAATAATATTTTATAATTTGGCATTTTGCCTCAATATGATTCACGACCTTTATAATTCAATACCAAGTTTTTAACAATATTAACTGAAAAGTAATTCATCTAGGAACAACACCTCTTTTAAATCACAACATCATAAAATAATAGATTTATTCATCTTATTAACCAAATTTCCCATTTTAATTATCTATAGATAAAATCAATAATGAAAGTACTTTCCATAAAAATAGCAACTCAAACAAACACAGAGTTCACATAAAAGTCAAATGGCAATCACACCAAATTATCATATAAAATACAAACTCGACAAATAAGGAATGAGGCATGACAAATCAAGGATTTACTAAGTTCCAATAATTTTTCAATTTATTACATAAAGGAGTCTACGAATTTCAACCGATATAATTTGCACATATAAACCAAGTACGTACTTGTCACCTCGCGTACATGGTTTTCAATTACACAATTTTCACATAAGACTTTATGCCTAAGAGGTAATTTCCCCAGTTAAGGTTAGGCAAGATACTTACCTTTTTGAACTTTGGCCGATATTCCAAAAATAGCTTTCTCACGTGAATTGAGCATTTTATAGTTTGAGCTCATTTGAACATTTTATCAAACACTAGGTGTGCAAATTTGGTTACAAGGTTTTTCTACAAGATTTCCTTCACTCTACAACCCAATCTTTACTTATTTGATCTCAACAATCTTCCCACAAAACTTATTGGTACAAGCATATATACATAATACTCTTACACCCAACAATTATACTCTCAATCACCAATCTTTTACCCAAACTCGAAATTGAAGACTAGGGGTTGAATCTTACCTCTTAGATGAAGATCTTGTGATTAACTGCCTTGATTCTTGAAGATTGGATGATTAGAATGTTAGGTTGCCTCATTCTCTCTCTAAAATGCTCTTATCTTTCTCTAAAACCCTCAGAAAAACACCCCAAAATAAGCCCCAAAACCTATTTATCAAAATGGAATCGGGTTATGAAAGTAAAAAAATTAACCCTCCGAAAACAAGTCTGCGGTCGTATAATGGACCGAAGAATGGGTATACGGGCCACACAATGGTTGCAAAAATTGGTGCCCAAAACTGGGCTGTTCTGGTCCATTCTGCGACCACTTTGCGGTCGCATAATCACTTCTGCGATCGAATAATGGTTGCAGAATTGGTCGCAGAATCACATTCTGTCACCCTTAGGTAATTTGGTCATAACTTCTTGTAAGAATGTCCAAATGAGGAACGGTTTGAAGCGTTAGAAACTAGACTCAAAGAGCTTTCATTGGATAGGTACATATACCATATAACACTTTATATTATGAGAGTTATGCTCATTTGATATTAGGTCTTGTGCGAACTCACTAGAAACTTTAGTCTATTATAAAATTTCCAACTTCTACATTCGATGCCGAAACCTAACGAATCAAGTACGATTGACCTCAAATTTTGCACACAAGTCATAAATGACATAACGGACCTATTCAAATTTCCAGAATCCGATTCCGACCTAGTTATAAAAAATTCAACCTTCGATCGATCTTTCCGAAAATCGTCTATTTTCCAACTTTCGCCAAAATGCGTCGAATTGTCCTATGGACTTCCAAATCCAAATCCGGACATACACCTAAGTCCGAAATCACCATACGAAGCTATTGACATCATCAAAATTCTATTCCCGGGTAGTTTTCTCAAAAGTCAACTCTTTGGTCAACTCTTTCCATTTAAGCTTCTAAATAAGAATTGTTCTTTCAATTTATTTCCGAATCTTCCGTAAATCAAACTTGACCACACCCGCGGGTCATAATACATATTACGAAGCTGCTCGAGACCTTAAGTTACTGAACAGGGCGTTAATTATTAAAACGACAAGTCGGATCATTACAGGCAGCACTTCACTGCCAGCCTTTCTTTCGGATGCGGCCTCGGATGCTTCTCATCCACAGACTCCTCTGCCAGCCTTTGGTAATTTGGTCATAACCTCTTGTAGGAATGTCCAAATGACAAACGGTTTGAAGTGTTAGAAACTAGACTCAAAGATATTTCTTTTGATAGGGTCCATCACATAACTCCTTATATATATGTAGATATGCTCGTCCAAAATTTGGTCTTGTTCGTACTTATTTGGAACTTTAGTCTATCATGTAATTTTCAACTTGACTTGTACTTAGGGCTATCCTTAGACCCTACATCACTTATAATATACCTCGTACACTTATTATCATATCCAATTGATATCCATCATATTAATAGTCCCCGTCTGCATACAAAATAATATAATTAGCGCACATCAACTTTCTTAATAGCGCTTAAGTATTTCAAAATTTTTCGGGGTGCTACAGAAGGTACTATATTGTGGTGTCTGTACACTATGTTACTTCCATACTAAGGGGAAAGGAGACAACAAATGCTCTTCAGAAAAAAACAGAGAAGAAAAAAGGACAAGCAAAGAATGACATCCCTTTACATTTACATATAGTTTAAATTAAAATTCTTATTTTATTTTGAATGAAATGATTTATAAGGAGCCAAATAACTATAACTTGTTTAGATTTCATGTTTTACATGTGTTGTTTTTCTTAAATTTATGAGCCAATCAAAACAATGTTACATAAATTGAACCAGACGAAATAACTTTTAAACAGATCAAGGGAGTAACTCATTTAAAAGAGTAAGAGAGATAGAAACTTTTAAATTTCCAATGTTTAATATATATATATATATATATATTATAAAAGGATAAATACAATGTTGAATGACCAAAATAGTCTTAAAATATTCTTCTACAAAAATCAATATGAAAGGACATAACTTGAAATAGCACATGTTAGTATAACGAATTGTACGAGAACATGATTCTAATCCTATTTCTTATTGGGGACAGCAACGTGTAGTATGAAGAAATTCATACCCGCTTTTTAAGCTCCTAAATAGAGTCCTTGTGCAGATATAACTACCCAACAATTTTAAGAGGATATTGACTGGCGACCTGGCATACAATTACGCCAGAAAATTAAGTACAATGGAACACAAATACATAATTCATTCACAAGAAAATTAAGTACATGGTTGTAAAGTCTTCTTTGTAGGCATTTGCAGTTTTTTCGTGTCACGATCCAAAATTTCACATGTCGTGATGACGTTTATCTCAATACTAGACAAGCTAACAATCTCAATAAACCACCATATCTATTAAGTTTGAGAACAAAATAATTACATTCAGCGGAAGAAACTCACAATTTCAAATATAACACTCCCAAAATTCGGTGTCACTGAATACATGAGCATATAATATGAATATAAAGTCTGACTGACAAAATCACTGTCTGAAAATATAGAACAATATAATAATTAAACAGGAAGGGAATCAAGTATGTGGACGTCAAGCAGCTACCTTGATAGTCCCCAACATAATTAACTTCGAAATCTAGCAGCCACCGTATCCGGGAGCACCTGGATCTGTACACGAGGTGCATAGTGTAGTATGAGTACAACTAACTCAATAAGTAACAAGACTAATCTCTCGGTTGAAAACAATGACGAGCTCCGCAGGTACAATCCAGTATAAGTAATACCAACAAACAATGTAGCATACTTTCAAGTTTAATAGTTAACCTCAGTACAAGTGAAATAGATCAATACTGCATGATATGAGGTATATGACATCTCAGTAGTAAGATCTCATGTAAATACTGGTCACAAATTACTCGGTCACTCGATACTTTTTATGGCCAATCCAGCCCAGGGGTGTTCCAACTCGTATATAAATACGCATCGACTGACAGTCAGTTACTCAGTATCGTATAAGGCCAATCCATCGCTGGGGTAATTTATCCCCCAATGTGAATGATACGGACAAGATCTATGTCCAGGTAAATTCAGTACAATATAAATCAGTAAGGCAAGTCCATGTCCTGAGAAATCCATCCCGAATATATATAATCATCAACGCTCACTGGGAGTGTGTACAGACTCCGGAGAGGCTCCTTCAGCCCAAGCGTGATATAAAGCCTATATGGCCTACTACATGCGGGCACTCCTGATCTGTATAATAACAAAGCCTATAAGGCCTTCTGCAGGTGGGCTGGCCCGATTCATAAAATAGTAAAGCCTATAAGGCCTGTTGCAGGTGGATAGCCCCGATCCATATAATAATAATGTATAAAACCATTCTGGCCTGCTGCTGGCGGGCAGTCCCGATCCAATTATTGATAACATATATAAAGCCAATATGGCATATTGCGGCGCGCAGCTCGATCCCATAAACATCCTCACAATGGACGAATATAACGGAGTGTGAAATGTATATTTTTGAAACAATTAATTCAACAGCAACACGATCCCATGGGTCCCAAAATATTTGCACATAGCCTAAACGCGATATTTAATAAGAGCCTCGGCTCATTTTCACTAACACGTGGAACATGTTCAGATAATAACATGATTAATTAATTTTACAACTACACATAATTTATTCAAGGCACAATTTCTGTGATGCACGTCTACATGCTCGTCATCTATTGTGTGTCACCTCCAAATAATTTATATCATACCAAATTTTGGGGATTCATACCCTCATAACTAAGTTTAGAAGTGTTACTTACCTCAAACCGTATAATTCTTTACTACGCTATGCCTTTGCCTTGTGAATTGGCCTCCAAACGCCTCGAATCTAGCCACAAATAATTCGATTCAGCCAATATAATTTATTGGAATTAATTCCATAAGAAAACACTAGTTTTTCAACAAAATCCGAAATTTAGCTCAAACATCGCTCGTGGGTCCCACGTCTCGGAACTCGACAAAAGTTACAAAATCCGAACCCCCATTCCGATACGAGTTCAACCATACCAATTTTATCAAATTTCGATAAAAACTCGACCTCCAAATCTTAAATTTTTATTTTTGGAAGATTTTTCAAAACTCTTGATTTCATCCATTTAAATCCGAAATAAATGATGAATATGACCATAGAATCATGAAGTATAATCACTTTTGGATATAGAACACTTACCCCAATCCATATGATAAAAATCGCCTCAGAAATCACTTCAATCCGAGTTCCATAGCTCCATAGCTCCAAATATGTTAAAAATAGCTGAAATCTCGAAATATAGCTACTGCCTAGGTATTTACTCTTCGCGATCGCGGAAAATGCTTCGCGATCGCGAAGCACAACTTTTCTCATCCCAAAATTTGCCTTTCGCGATCGCGAAGAACAAGTGCCCATCTCTTTCAGACAGCCTCTAGTTTAATGGTCATAACGTTTTGTACAAAATTCCAAATTGTAAATAGTTTAACTTTCTGAAACTAGACACCAAGGACTATAACTTTCATTTGTTGCTCATCTCCCAATTCATTATAGATTGGGAGATATAAGCTTCCAAAGTTAGACCTGTGTAACATAGATTTCTAAACTCTTCCCAGACAGCCTATAGTATAGACACCATAACTTTATGTACACAATTCCAAATGGCAAATGGTTTACCTTTCTGAAAACTAGACATAAAGGTATACAACTTCAATTTTTGGATCATCTCCGAATTCCTTATAGATTGCGAGATATAAGCTTTCAAAATCGGGTTAGTGCAGCAGAGGTTTGTTCTACGCAATTGCGAAATAGCTTCCACGATCGCAATTCACAAAGCCCCAAACTGCTGTTTACTCTTCGCGATCACGATTCACACCTCTGTGGACAAGACCCATCAATTTAAAATGGACTTGAAATGGTCTGAAACTCACCCGAGCCCCTCGGGACCTCAACCAAATATATCGACGTCCTAAAATATTATACGAACTTAGTTGAAGCCTCAAATCACATCAAACAATGCTAAAACCTCGAATCATGCCCTAATTCGAGCTTAATGAAACTAAAAAATTCCAACTTCTACATTCGATGCCGAAACCAATCGAATGAAGTCTGATTCACCTCAAATTTTGTACACAAGTCATAATTGACATAACGAAGCTATTCTAATTTTCAGAATCGGATTCTGACCCCGATATCAAAAAGTCAACCCCCGGTCAAACTTCCCAAAAAATTAACTTTCGGCATTTCAAGCCTAATTCCACTACGGACCTCAAAAACATTTTCCGGACACGCTCCTAAGTCCAACATTATCATACGGAGCTATTGGAATCATCAGAATTAAATTCCTAGGTCATTTACTCATAAGTCAATATCCGGTCAACTTTTCCAACTTATGTTTTCAATTATGAGACTAAGTGTCTCATTTCACTCTGAAATCCTTCCGGGCCCGAACCAACTAACCCGATGAGTCATAAATCAATTGTAAGGCATAAATTGAGCTGTGAATGGAGGAACGGAGTTATAATACTCAAAACGATCGGCCGTGTCGTTACATTCTCCCCCACTTAAACATACGTTCGTCCTTGAACGTGCCAAAAGTTATTTCCAAGCCACCAAATCACTATTCCATCTTGCCACGCAAATACCCGGGGGTGATCTCACGTCACTCTATTCTATAAAGGCCTGACCACACAACATAACTGAAAATTACTAATTTAGCATTAGCCCATAAACCTTGGAATCCAATTTCCAACATCCAAAACTTTCTTTCGAAGACCCAAATCTCACATCTACACTCTGTATGAGTCTTAACAAGTTGTATCCAACGATAACCATAATATCAAATATAATCCCATAACATACTACATAACTCGCATACTCGTAGCATCATTTCTGATCATAGTAACTACTCAAAACCAACCAAGTACTAGTATAAAACTCCGCTTTCAATAGAACCTCATTCAAAAACCTTCGTACACTGCCAATGATGAAAAAAATAATCAAAAACTCATAACCATTCATCAGATTCACTAGCCATGGAGCTCTCCCACCCCAACCAGAACCACAATCCTCTCCTAAGCCGACTTTCAATATTATCCTTCCAATATACCGGAATCAAACCTGATAGTATCCATTCTAGGTCCAATGACCTTGAATTATTAAACACAACTATCCTATTGGCATGCCACACCAATACAACTCAATCCATAATTGCGCAACCTTGCACCCAAAATGGAAGATGTCTCAAAGTAGAGAACTGTATTATAAGTTTAACAAGCACCACCACAACTGTAATGCTATAAACCTATTATATATACTAGAACCAAGACACATAAATTTAATAACAGTAACCATCTCTTCTAGAGCTCACATTAACATCACTCGCACGGACAACTCACGTGCTATAGTATCAATATCTGAACCAGCATAGACAATTCGCGTGCCAATAATATCAGTATACGGATCCGCATAGAAAACTCACGTACTAATAACATAATCCGTCTGGCATAGTCACAGGCCTCCAGTCCAAGCATATCATAGAGAAGCAATCAAATAAGTACACATGTATATGATAAATGAAATAAGATTCACATGCTCCTGGATTGCTGTCACACTTCAAATTGCCAAGTTAACACAAAAATAGTAACTACCCCATTTATTCAGGGGAATTAGCCTCTTTTGTAACCTCAAATGTAGCCCAGTTAGTTCTCAGCAAAGGTACGAACACGAGAAACATTATAACTTTACGCTTAACAGTCAACTCTAGGCATATCATAGCCTAAGCATTCTTTCGAGTATGAGTACTTGCTCTAATGCCCACACAATGGATCAAACCTCACATATATGCACACTTATAGCGCGTAGGTATCACAAATAATTAACGCAACTAGTGCCTCCACCTAGTTCTAAATAAAATAGTCACCGCAAATAGGTCACAACACCGAAACAATATACTTTTGAGAACTCCCAATCTCCAAATTCATCGAACACATGAATCACCGTAACTGATCCCAACTCCAACACTAAAATGACTAACACATCTTCCATTCACGATAATCCCATGAGGAATACTTTCATAATTCTTCCATGCCACATAGCAATTATTTGAATACCAGCAGTCTATCAACCAGATGAGTACTGCAATACCGATGAACATCCGTAAGTCAAAACATAATGCGCCTTCTGAAATGCGCATCCTTCTTAGGAATTACCGAGTAGTTATAACATTCATCGAAATATCTAAAACTAACCATGTTGTCCAACATTTATTACCTTCTCTTCAAGACTGAACTGTCACCTTGTACATGTAAATCATAATCCTGCACAACACACCACATCTATTATGCCATCATGTGACAAGCACAAGAATCCCATTATCAACTCCGAGTCACCAGCAAATTACATACCCAGTCAGTTAGAAACTTCCTATTGCTTCTTTCCAGGAGAAAATCACAATGCACAACACGTTTCCTATACCAGTAGAAAATATCCGGTTCAAACCATGGTAGAAACCATCAAGAACACTTTGAAATCCATCTGCAAATAACCAAGATATTAGAACTAAATTCCTCTAACTCGACCAAACCACGTAGGTCACCCAAACCCAAGAATATTGCCACCAAAACATCTATAGAGTCTTACCACATCATAATTACCCCTATAAATACTACAACCGAAACACCCACTCTGAAAAGACCTTATGCAAACTTAAAATTATTCCTTTTTACCTTTCCTGCACTAAAATGTAGAATCCATAGTTATACAGAATTAGCGCAAGTCCCGGCCCCATCCAGTGTAAATAACCGATTCTGGCAATATACAAATTTCGAATTTCAATTGACACATATACATTTTGAATCCATTAGAACCCTTTCGAAAGTCACCCACTATGCTCAAATCTAAATTGCACCGCCCAAATGGGCCGAACGACACAAGCTCCATTAGCACAACAACCCCAAAAAACGTAACCCTGCCTTAACACCACTAATCAAATTCATACTTCGTGCGCACTACATCCTTCAAAATAACAATTTAATCATTTCATGATTTTTCATATTTTCATAAAGTGCAATATAACCCGCATTCAAGAAATTTTCTTACTCTAGTCATCCCCTATATCAACCTCTGCAAGTCATAACTAATCAACAAGTATGCCTCGGACTAAAACTAATACCGCACATAATTGTGCAATCAAATCGTAAATAGAAGACTCCCCCACTTGGCTCAAAGTCATATAACAAAACATCTGATAACTCACCATACCCATACTCTACTATTGTTATAATCCCGCAGTCAATTCCACGAAAAGTTTTCACAAGCTCAGGTAACACAAACCATAAAATACCTCAAATCATCTACTAAGCTCGCCTTCATTCTTTTAACACCCAAGTCAACTTTCCTAACCAGATTCAAATTCAAATCTCAACACATATGCCCCGCTAACAGAAAAGAAACTCTTCACTCACATTATAAGAAATACACATACATAGATTACTCCGCAGGGGATAACCCACCTGCTTAGCCTCAAATTGGTATCTTGTTATACCCTTTCACAGTGACAATTACTATGCAATCACTTAGTCTATCTGAGTCCAACTCATTAACCATACATGAGAATTTAATTTGTCCCAAAATTTAACAACGTGGAAGATCCTTCAAAATGTTCATACTCGAGACTGTACGTCACATCAAAACGAAAATCAAGCACCTAATGGTCCCTCCTTTACATTTCAAGGAAACACTTCTCGTCACATTTAAATTGTCTTAACACATCCTGCGGTTACATCATACTCATCACAGAGGCCATTCCACAGCTCATCGAGCCATAAATTCCACTCGTAGGAACATTACCGGACGTATGAGTCCAAATGTACAAGTTACAACTGAAGCTACCGAGCCTAAACTGCGGTGTAAACCTGGCCTCAAGACCTCCAGACTGGCCCATCACCAAAACACAGAATACACATCTCGAACCTCATCCCTAGAATCACAAGTCGGCGATGCACAACTGATATAGATCGCTCACGTGCATACACGAAGGGTTTAAGGAATTCAAAGAGTTATGTTTCAAGCTGAATCAATTCTGCAAGATAGAATACAAGAAAGTAAAATTTTCCTAAGGGTTCGGAAGCATCTCAAAGATAAGTACAAACTCTGTACCGATCCGCAAGACTCTACTAAACTTGCTCATGACTCGTGAGACCTATGTAACCTAGGCTCTGATTCCAACTTGTCAAGACCCAAAATCTCACTTGTCGTGATGGCGCCTATCTCAATACTAGGCAAGCCAACAATCTCAATAAACCAACATATCTATTAAGTTTGAGAAAAATATAATTAAATTCAGTGGAAGAAACTCACAATTTCAAATATAACACTCTCAAAATCCGATGTCACTGGGTATATCAGCATCTAATATGAATACAAAGTATGACTAACAAAATCACTGTCTGACAATATAGAACAATATAATACTTAAACGGGAAGGGAATCAAGTTTGCATACGTCAAGAAACTACCTTGATAGTCCCCAACAGCATTAACTTCAAAATCTAGCAGCCGCCGTATCCGGGAGCACCTGGATCTGCGCACGAGGTACATAGTGTAGTATGAGTACAACTAACTCAATAAGTAACAATACTAACCTCTGGGCTGAAAGCAATGACGAGCTCCGCAGGTATAATCCAGTATAAGTAATGGTACTAAAAATATTGGCATGCTTTCAAGTTTAACAGTTAAACCCAATACAAGTGAAATAGATCAATATTGCATGATATGAGGTATATGAAATCTTAGTAATAATACCTCATGTAAATACTGGTCACAAATTATTCGGTCACTCGATACTTTTTATGGCCAATCCAGCACAGGGGTGTTCCAACCCATATATAAATACACATCGACTGACAGTCAGTCACTCAGTACCGTATAAGGCCAATCCAGCCCTGGGTAATTTATCCCCAAATGTAAATGATACGGGCAATATCCATATCCAGGTAAATTCAGTACAATATAAATCAGTAAGGCAAGTCCATGCCCTGAAAAATCCATCTCGAATATATATAATCATCTACGCTCACTGGGGTGTATTCCGACTCCGGAGGGTCTCCTTCAGCCCAAGCGTGATATAAAGCCTATATGGCCTATTGCAGGCGGGCAGTCCCAATCCGTATAATAACAAAGCCTATAAGGCCTGCTGCAAGCGGGAAGCCCCTATCCATAAAATAGTAAAGCCTATAAGGCCTGCTGCAGGCGGGCAGCCCCGATCCATTTATTGATAGTATATATAAAGTCAATATGGCATGCTGCAGCGCGCAGTTCGATCCCATAAATATCCTCACAATGGACGAATATGACTGAGTGTGAAATATATATTTTTAAAACAATTAATTCAACAGTAACACGAGCCCATGGGTCCCAAAATATTGGCACATAACCTAAACACGATATTTAATAAGAGCCTCGACTCAATTTCTCTAACACGTGGAACATGTTGAGATAATAACATGATTCATTAATTTTACAATTGCACATGATTTATTCAAGACACAATTTCTGTGGTGCACGTCTACATGCTCGTCACCTATCGTGTGGGTTATATCATACCAAATTTCGGGGATTCATACCCCCAGAACCAAGTTTAGAAGTGTTACTTACCTCAAACCGTATAATTATTTACTCTGCAATGCCTTTGCCTTTTTAATTAGCCTCTAAACGCCTCGAATCTAGCCACAATTAATCTGATTCAGTCAATAAAATTTATTGGAATTAATTCCATAAGAAAATACTAATTATCCAACAAAATCCAAAATTTAGCTCAAAATTTTCCCGTGGGGACCACATCTCGGAACCTGATAAAAGTTATAAAATCCAAACCCTCATTCCGATACGAGTTCAACCATACCAATTTTATCAAATTCCGATAAAAACTCGACCTCCAAATCTTAAATTTTTATTTTTGGAAGATTTTGCAAAAATCTTGATTTCTTCCATTAAATCCAAAATAAATGATGAATATATTCATAGAATCATGAAGTATAATCACTTTCGGATATAGAATACATACCCCAATTCATATGGTGAAAATCGCCTAAATATCGTTTCAATCCGAGCCCCATAGTTCCAAATATGTTAAAAATGGTTGAAACCTCGAAATATAGCTACTGCCAAGGTATTTACTCTTTGCAATCGCGGAAAATATTTCGGGATCGCGAAGCACAACTTTTCTCAGCCCAACTTTTGCCTTTCGCGATCGTGAAGAACAAGTGCCCAGCTCTTTCAGACAGCTTCTAGTATAATGGTCATAACCTTTTGTACGAAACTCTAAATTGCAAATGGTTTACCTTTCTGAAAATTAGACACCAAAGGCTATAACTTTCATTTGTTGTTCATCTCACAATAGTTTATATATTGCGAGATATAAGCTTTCAAAATCAGCCCTGTGTAACAAAGATTTTTAAACTCTTCCCAGGCAGCTTATAGTATATCCACAACAACCTTTTGTACAACTCCAAATGTTAAATGGATATCTTTCTGAAAACTACACACAAAGGACTACAACTTTCGTTGTTGGATCATGTCCAAATTCTTTATAGATTGCGAGATAAAAGCTTTTAAAATCGGGTCAGTGCAGCAGAGGTTTGTTCTACGCGATCGCAAAATAGCTTCCGCGGTTGCAATTCACAAGGCCCCAAACTGTTGTTTACGCTTCGCGAGCGCGATCTGATGTTCGCGATCGCGATTCACACCTCTATGGGCCAAAATCAGCAATTTAAAATAGCTTAGAAATGGTCTGAATCCACTCTGAAACTCACCCAGGCCCCTCGGGACCTCAACCAAATATATCGATGTGTCCTAAAACATCATACGAACTTAGTCGAAACCTCAAATCACATCAAACAATGCTAAAACCACGAATCATGCCCCAATTCGAGCTTAATGAAACTAAGAAATTCCAACTTTTATATTCTATACCGAAACCTATCGAATCAAGTCAGATTGACCTCAAAGTTTGCACACAAGTCATAATTGACATAACGAAGCTATTCCAATTTTCAGAATCGGATTCCGACCCCGATATCAAAAAGTCACCCTCCCCGGTCAAACTTCCCAAAGATTCAACTTTCGGTATTTCAAGCCTAATTCCACTACGGACCTCAAAATAATTTTCCGGACACGCTCCTAAGTCCAAAATTACCATACAGAGCTATTGGAATCATCAGAATTAAATTACTCGGTCGTTTACTCATAAGTCAATATTTGGTCAACTTTTCCAACTTAAGTTTTCAATTATGAGACTAAGTGTCTCATTTCACTTTGAAATCCTTCCGGGCCCGAACCAACTAACCTGAGAAGTCATAAATTAATTGTAAGGCATAAATTGAGCAGTAAATGGGGGAACGTGGTTATAATACTCAAAAGGACCGTTCGGATCGTTACATTTCCGTTTTTAATCATAGATAAATGTATCTCATTTTCTTTATTTTTGAAAAACTTTGCTGCTTTTCTAGTGTAGAAACATAGTTCCAATTTTCTTTCTTGATGTACTGGTGTTTTACATTCGTGATGTTTTGTCCTTTTTTGGTCCCGTTGAATCACTCTACTTGCAAATATCATTTTGATAGCTCTTTCTCATATGAAATGGTTAGTTGGAGTAATTTTTATGGGTGGTCGTTCAACTTTGTATTCATTACTCAAAAGTTATTTTTCTTGTTTTTGTTACGTAAAAATCATTCAATTTTGTGTTCATTACTCAAAAGTCAATTTTCTTTCATTTGTTACGCGAAACTCATTTTACTTTGCTCTATTTATCACAAAAGTTAATTTGGCCAGATTTTATAATATTTTTACTTGAAAAGTCTATTATGCCCTTGACATTATAAATCCTCTCATTCATCTAACACCTTCTATATACTATATACTATATAATAATTTTTTACCTCGGTAGTACTTGTAATTAAAATAATTTTATATTATTTTATTTATTATTTTTATAATATATATTCCGTGGCACTCAATTTGTATAATCATATTTAAACATGAACATATTTTAAATATAAAAATAATAAAAATATTTATATTTAATATTTATTTGAAATTATAAAAATAGATTTGTTTAACAAATGATAGTTTTTTACAGTTAATAAGAATTTTAGAAAAAGTTTCAAAGTATATTTGTGTTTAATTAAATTCTTTAAAGCTTTATCTGTTAATATTATTTATTTGAAAGTATTAATCTGATACTTCATTGTGCTAAATGTAAGTATTTTATTTATTGGAATAATGGGTATGACTTGGCGATAAATCAGTGAGCTTTGATTTTATAATTTTTATTCAAAATAATTCATTAAGCATAGTTAAGAACATGGACTTGAGATTTGTTCACGGTAATATTACTGACAAATTTAATAATGCTACTTATATATATTGAAAATTAATGTTACAAAAAAATTAAATGTACGAATATATTATAAAATAATAAATAAAATAATATTAAATTATTTTAATTATAAGTAAAATACTAGGGTAAAAGTATATTATATAGCATATAATATAGAAGATGTTGCATAAATGCGAGAATTTATAATGTCAAGGGCCTAATAGACTTTTCAGGTGAAAGGTTTGTAAAATCTTGTTAAAATGACTATTGTGATAACTAGAGCATAGTAAAATAATTTTTGTGTAACAAAAGAAAGAAAAATGACTTTTGGATAATGAACACAAAATTGAATGTCTTTTAAGTAACAAAAGAAAGAAAAATGATTTTTGGATAATAAACACAAAGTTGAATGACCACCCATAAAATTACTAATGATTAATTAGACCTTACAACTTTTTGTTACTAATTCATTGTTTATTAGCTATTGCTAGCACAAGTTACTCACTTTTTTTTATTAAAAAACATATTAGATTCACTATTTTAATTAAGTGAACCAACCATATTAGACAATAAAAAATATTTTTCATCCTAAGATTTGATAGTGTTTTGCATCTTATTCTTAGCTAATATAGGTTCTTGAGAATGGCAATTGAATCAAATTTGGCAAACGAATACATGTCTATAAATAATATAAGGAAAATGATGTTCAATGGGTAATGAAGCTATTAGTTAGAATCAGAAGAGGATCAATAATAGAATTACAAAAACGCGCAAGAGGTGAAGGTTTGCATTGTCATTTGACATTTGTTGAAGGCAATATTCTTTTGCATTTCTTATTTCTGTTATTACTTTTATTAACATTAAATTATGTTTAAATTTATATGCAGGAGATAAAGAGTTAGTACTCTTCAATGAACATATTAAATAGTTGAGAGAATGATTCAAATAAAACAAAAAAAGCTATTAGCTTTTAAATGCCAGCGTGAAGGGTGCTAATTCTAATTATTTATCGTGCACAATGATGTGAAAATATCTTTTACCAACAATACTATAGTTATGGAATGCACCAACCACTTTTCATTGCAAATATTATACGACAAGTACATATACTATCTAACTAATTTAAACAAATTGATTGTATTTATAGATTCAGAAGATATTTAACATTTCGAATTCAAGTATTATCGAATTCCAAGTATTATGGTAATAACATGGATTTGCAATATATAGATGATTGTTGTAGTTTTCCGTGTCAAGCTTTACAACAATGCTTTCTCCCTTTGTAGTATGTAACTGATCACGCCCAATTATGCCTTATTAAATGGACTAAGCGGTCGTTGCAAATATATTTCGCCTAATAAATCCGGAGTCGAATCCCACATGGAATTAACCTATCAAACACAACTACTAGACTCGCACGAACTCATGCAATCAATCTTCAGAGATATTTAAGTAAAAATTTGGATGTTTACTAACTAAATATTACGTAATGAAAATGCAACAATTAATAACTAACTACTAACGGGTTGTAGATAAGTTGTGGAATGATCTACGGTTGTGATTTTCCCTATTGTCGGAATCTTTTCCGCTACGTTTTCTATAAATTTGCCTAAGTCTTCTCCATCGATCATGAGCACTCTGACTGTCGTAACTCTCTCCCGAGTAATTACCACAATTTACTAGATATTTTCTCCCGAATTACGCTAGCTGGCATTAAGTATGGCCCACTCGGATCGCACCAAGGTTTTGTTATCCCTAATCCCACCTTTAAACCATTCGTATTGATCCCTCATATACGTTAGGAGTGATGTTGTTCAACAATTACCTAAATATACACTCTCTCCCGAGTAATACACACTAAATAAGCACAGTTGATTGAGGGCCCTTCAATCAACAATAATAATAATAATATAGTTGAACAAATAGAAAAAATACTACGACAAATATATATTAATGTCATATAAAAATCATCCACCAATAGGTTCTATCAAAACCCTAGATTAGGAGATTAGCTACTCATACTCATAGTTACAATATCCCAGATGTTTTGCATAATTAAATTGCAAAGTAAAGATGAAAGGATGTAGAAATCAATGATTGTAACTCCCAACGGTTCTTTCACGAGCTATCCTTGCCTCCGATTGCAAAACATCTTCCAAAGTGACGTTTTTAGGTCTATTTATATGTGTAAGAAAAGACCTAAATGTGTAGGCCAAGTCCTAGTCAAACCAGGAGACGAAATAAGTCTTCAAAGCTCGGAATGTGCATGCCTCAAACCTGGCCTCGCGAGGCATAACGCCAGCTTAAGCTCGCCCCAGGGCTGGCGTCGCGAGGTATAACACCTGTTTGAGCTCGCCCCAGGCTTGGCGTCGCGAGGTATAACGCCTGGTTGAGCTCGCCTCAGGCCTGGTGTCGCCAGCTCCCACGCGAGCTAAAGGGCTCGCCCAGCCTGCTCTAAGCCTAGCTTCGCCAGCTTTTCATTTGTCTGCGGCTCACATCTTTCTTTCTTCTTATCAACTGTTTTCGA
Organism: Nicotiana otophora; assembly: GCA_000715115.1. Classification (NCBI taxonomy): domain Eukaryota; kingdom Viridiplantae; phylum Streptophyta; class Magnoliopsida; order Solanales; family Solanaceae; genus Nicotiana; species Nicotiana otophora. The sequence continues at coordinate 34,540 of AWOL01S0011491.1, forward strand.
GGCTTTAGACTTTAATTATTCGTTTTGCTCTACTTTCATCTCAAATTCACCTACACATAAACTAGACTCCATTACGCGCAAATAAAGTATAATTTATCATTAAAGTATATAAAATACAAGGTGAATAATGTGCTAAACTATAAAATTATATCCACACATCAGTACCGCACACTTAAACATTGCTCGTCCTTGAGCAATCAAACTACACTTATAGACACAACCTTTCTAAACAATTCCCTTAACTCATTACACCAAGAATATTTAAAATAGTCTAAGCCCAAAGGTGTAACATCCTCGCCTCAAGATTTGACTCACAAATACCATGCTTTATTTATAATTCACTTACTTACTCTAAGATGGAGGTCAATGACATTACCTTTCCCTTACGAATCATGTACCCTCACCCAATCAAAGGGCTTAGTTCCACACATAATGAATTTTAAGAATGTAGGAACTCAAGATAGGAAAAATTCACTCGCTCTCAGAAATAACATTCATATGCCATAAATGATGCACCATAGGCTTGCCCGTAGTATAATACTCTACTAATCGAGTTCATTCAGTTTAAGATCAAGTAGGACTTTCATTGGTTGTAATGTAGGTTGCGGGTCGGTTAGGATACATTTGGATATGAGTGACTACACCTCCCTTAAGCACTTTAATACATATACTTTAATACAACAACTCATACTTATGTCAAACTCAACATTCCATCTTCACTTCAAATTATATTACCCCATACTTCTTTAAGCACAAGTATATCACTAGCCACCATCATCAAGAATTATTTTTCATACAATATACTATTATCATTTTTCTCTCTCTTTTTTTTGTTTCTCTTCAAATGGCTTTTGTTGACATCTTTGTTTTTTCAAAACAATGCACATTTATCTTTATTTCAATTGTTCCACTCAAAAGTCAACCCACTACTCCACACTTTAACTTTTTCATAATTCATCACAATTCAAGTGCTAATGAGAGGTGACAAAGTTCAATTATATGGTCTATTAAAACAAAGGGATACGGCTTGTAATATGGTTACCAAAGAAACAAGATTATAGGCTCAAAGGGGTTAACTACGATACATAACATTTAGGTGGGTAAACTATATATATCTGGCTTAATAAAGAAATGCCTATATCATTTCCTAGATTGAACAAGACTACCATTTCGCTTTGCACTCACAGGGACATGGCACATAACTCACTCAGGATTGGTTTTATCACGACACTCCAGTCAGAGCAGTCAAGCAAATTTAAGAATCTATGATTTAAGGTACTTATACCAGAGTCAAAAACTGAGCCTAAGCGTCACAACCAGAGTACTAACTATTCTCAAGGCATAACAAAGTTAAGAGATATCGCTGCAATTCAATTCACAGCCCAGTGATTTCTACTCCTAAAAATTAAAACTAACGACATCCGGTTCAATTAAAAGCCCTTGGAAAAGAACCGCGACCCAAATAAAAATCAAGGGGGAATTACTACACTACCTACAAGAAAATCTTTTTGGTTTGTTTTTCTTTAGACTTACTTCCCTCAAGAAAACTGTCTAGGAGATCCATCGTCGGGAAGAGTCCAATTTTTCTTTTTCTTTTTTCTAACTAACAACAAATAACTAAAAACAAATAACTAAAACAATTAACTAAACTACTAACTAAAACAATTAACTAAAACAAAGAAGACACTTACTAAAAATAAATAACAAAAACAAAACTAATATTTACAAGTCCCCACCCCACACTTATTTCATGCAATGTCCCCAGTATATATACAACTGACAAAACAAGAAAAACAAATGAGTAGGGTGTAGGAAAAACTCCCTGGTCAAGCTGCGTCATCGCCCTCATCCTCTGAGGCTGCAAACTCTTCATCTTGTGCTTCCTTCTCCTCCTCATCATTATCCTCATCATCTGACTGCTCTGACTAGGCCTCGGACTGCTCAGGTGTGTTGACATCCTCATCATTTGGGAGTTTGTATCCATCACCTAGCCCAACCAGTTGCTGAGCATGAGCGTAGAGCAGGAACCGCTCCTCCAATATGTCCCTCTCCGTTATAGTGGTCGGTCGTCCCCCTATCCGCAACTGCAAATCCATCATCCCATATAGATGGGCCATAAAACTATCATCACGAGCATTGCGCTCGGCACCTGTCAATGATGCCATGTCAGTCTCTTCCTTCACCCGAATGCTAGTAATGTCTGTTTGTAGTAGGGGCTGATCAATGATGTGGTCGAACGCTGGCTCATCCTCAACCTCTTCATGTCTTAAGAACTGAGTCAACACATATGCAAAAGGCATTCAATCAATCTTCTTACTAGTTCTTACTAGAGATATCTGTAACAGATCAAATGACCCACATTCACCCTCTGACCCGTCATGAGGAAATATAGCACGCATGTCCTCTCACGGATAATGAGCGTGTCATGATTGCACGGTAGGAGCCGTGCATTAATCAGTTTCAACCAAACTTGAGAGGATCCGCCCTCATCTTCTTTTTGGGGAACTTCCTGTGCCGATTTGTTTTCTTATCACGGATCCACGCTGTCGTAGAATTGACATCACATAACGTGTGTCTCGGCTCTCTATATGTATGAAGCCGAATGAAGTAGTCCAATGGCTCTACAGGAACATCCGGAGCACCTAAAAAGTTACATATGGTTGTGGCTGAAAAGTTTATCAACCGTCCACGAATCGGCACCAGTTGTTTAGTATCCTTTGAATCAAACCAGACATAGAATTCCCGAACCAGATTGAGATTTATATCCCCTGTAGTTTTGAACACATAACTCAACCCCAAATTTTGTGCCCAATGTCATGCATTCACCCACTCAAAATTGCCAAAGAATAGAGATAGAAATCATACCTTATATGTTTAGGAGGAGGGATTTCCCTTGAATTGATGTTGCAGGTGAAGCAAAGAGCAGAAGATTGCTTGTCTTCAATGGGTTTGTAAGGGAGGGGTTTTGCAGTGTTCTTCTTGCGTGAGTGTGTGAGCAGTGAATCTTTGGGCAGTGAAGTTTTGAGCGTGTGTGTGAGATAAGGTATTGGGCTTTAGGTTAGGTTTTAGGGGAGAGGGTTAAAATAAATAAAGGAACGAGGATTAAAATAAACCGAGATTTTCACTTACATGGCGATGCGAGGTTGCTGCTTCGCCTTACCCCTCGCGAGGCAAGCTCTAACGCCAGATACACCTCACCTTAACCCTCGCGAGGTGAGCTCCCACGCAAGCTTTACATCAGGTGACGCGAGACCTAACGCCTGGCCTAGATCGCTGTGGACTAGGCGACGCGCAGTGCACTGTACGACTTGCTAACATTACCTACAAACATGTTAGTACCTAAAAACGAAAAGAAAATTCTAACTACACTAAAAATCAACTACGAATTTGGTTTCTTCCCAAAGAGCGCCTTAGTTAATGCCACGGCATGACAAATACAACATTACAATGGGTTGTCTCCCATGAAGTGCCTGATTTAACGTTGCGACACAACACAGGTAATTGTACTTAAGGCTCGCTCAACCTTGGTGGCTCGAGCAGATGAGTCACCGACACTACTTTCGCATCATCCATGCCTAAATAATGTTTTAACTTGTGCCCATTGGCTCTAAACGTGCGAGGGTCATTTTCCCAGCAATCTCTACGGCACCAGTTGGGTGAATTTCTACCACAGGAAATGGTCCCGACCATCTTGACTTTAATTTGCCCGGAAATAACCTCAATCTTGAATTGTATAGCAATACCATATCTTTGGGTGTAAAACTTCACTCAAGAATATTTTTATCATGCATCATATTCATTCTCTCCTTGTATAGTCTTGTGCTCTCAAACGTGTGGTAGCGAAATTCATCAAGCTCGTGCAACTTTGTGACTCTACTTGTACCCGCAGCTTCTATATCTAGATTCAGCTGCCTCAATGCCCATAAAGCTCTATACTCCAACTCCTCTAGTAAGTGACACGCCTTCTTAAACACCAATTTATTCGGCGATATGCCAATCGAAGTTTTGAAAGCGGTACGATAGGCCCAGAGTGCATCATCTAACTTTATTGCCTAATTCGTTCTTGTAGCATTCACAGTCATTGTCAAAATGCTCTTTAACTCATCGTTCGAAACTTCCACTTGCCCACTCGTTTGAGGATGATATGGGGTGGAAACCTTGTGGTGTACATCATACTTTTCTAACAACTTTGCGAAGGCTCGATTACAGAAGTGAGTGCCTCCGTCATTGATTATTGCCCTTGGAGTGCCAAATCGGGTGAATATATTCTTTCTCAAAAACCCAATTACCCCCTTTGCATCATTTGTAGGGAGCGCTGCAGCCTCCACCCATTTTGACACGTAGTCCATAGCTACGAGTATGTACTTGTTGCCATATGAGCTGACGAAAGGCCCCATAAAATTGATTTCCCATACATCAAACACTTCTACCTCCTGAATTAGGTTCATAAGCATCTCATGTCGGTAGGAAATATTCCCGGTTCGTTGGCATTCATCACAACCCTTCACCCATAAGTGTGCATCTTTGAACAATGTCGCCCAGTAGAATCCCGACTCCAGCACTTTCGCAACTGTCCTTACTCCCCCGAAATGGCCACCATATGGTTACGCGTGCCAAGCCTGCAAAATAGAAGATTGGTCTATCTCGAGGATACATCTCTAGATCATGTTATCAACACAAATCCTGAACAGATAAGGCTCGTCCCAATAATACATGTGACAGTCACGAAAGAACTTTTTCTTTTGAACAGATGAAAGGTCATAGGGAACAATACCGCTTGCCAGGTAGTTTGCAATGTTTGCATACCATGGCGCTACCTCAATACTCCTGGCTAGTAGTTGTTCATCCGGGAAAATGTCCACAATCTCTTCCACCTCAACCTTCTTTTCGGCTCCTTCCAGCCTAGACAAGTGATCAGCCACTTGGTTCTCCATTCCCTTTCGGTCACGGATTTCCAAGTCAAATTCTTGCAGTAGTAGCACCCATCAAATCAGGTGTGGCTTTGACTCCTTCTTATCAATTAGGTACTTGAGAGCAGCATGGTCAGTATAAACAATTACCTTCGAGCCTATCAGGTATGACCTGAATTTGTCAAATGCGAAAACCACTGCTAGCATCTCCTTCTCGGTCACTGTGTAATTTAGTTGGGCACCACTCAAAGTTCTACTTGCGTAATATATTGGATGCATGACTTTGTCTTTGTGCTGCCCAAGCACTGCTCCCNTAGTCCATAGCTACGAGTATGTACTTGTTGCCATATGAGCTGACGAAAGGCCCCATAAAATTGATTTCCCATACATCAAACACTTCTACCTCCTGAATTAGGTTCATAAGCATCTCATGTCGGTAGGAAATATTCCCGGTTCGTTGGCATTCATCACAACCCTTCACCCATAAGTGTGCATCTTTGAACAATGTCGCCCAGTAGAATCCCGACTCCAGCACTTTCGCAACTGTCCTTACTCCCCCGAAATGGCCACCATATGGTTACGCGTGCCAAGCCTGCAAAATAGAAGATTGGTCTATCTCGAGGATACATCTCTAGATCATGTTATCAACACAAATCCTGAACAGATAAGGCTCGTCCCAATAATACATGTGACAGTCACGAAAGAACTTTTTCTTTTGAACAGATGAAAGGTCATAGGGAACAATACCGCTTGCCAGGTAGTTTGCAATGTTTGCATACCATGGCGCTACCTCAATACTCCTGGCTAGTAGTTGTTCATCCGGGAAAATGTCCACAATCTCTTCCACCTCAACCTTCTTTTCGGCTCCTTCCAGCCTAGACAAGTGATCAGCCACTTGGTTCTCCATTCCCTTTCGGTCACGGATTTCCAAGTCAAATTCTTGCAGTAGTAGCACCCATCAAATCAGGTGTGGCTTTGACTCCTTCTTATCAATTAGGTACTTGAGAGCAGCATGGTCAGTATAAACAATTACCTTCGAGCCTATCAGGTATGACCTGAATTTGTCAAATGCGAAAACCACTGCTAGCATCTCCTTCTCGGTCACTGTGTAATTTAGTTGGGCACCACTCAAAGTTCTACTTGCGTAATATATTGGATGCATGACTTTGTCTTTGCGCTGCCCAAGCACTGCTCCCACAACATAGTCGCTTGCGTCACACATCAGCTCAAATGGTTGCTCCCAGTTAGGTGCAACTATGATAGGTGTTGTCACCAGCCTCTTCTTCAATTCCTCAAAAGCTACCTTGCAGTCATCAGAAAACACAAAAAGGTGATCTTTTTCAAGCAATTTACACAAGGGGTTAGCAATTTTGGAAACATCTTTTATAAACCGTCTATAGAACCTGGCGTGGCCAAGGAAACTTCTTATTGCTTTGACGTAAGTGGGTGGTGGAAGATTTTCTATCACATCAACCTTTGCACGATATACCTCAATGCCCTTACTCGACACTAGGTGCCCCAAGACTATACCTTATTGTACTATGAAATGGCATTTTTCCCAGTTGAGCACCAGATTAGTCTCCACACATCTTTTCAGTACACTTTTCAAATTCCTTAGGCAATCATCGAATGAGTCTCTCACCACTGAGAAATCATCCATAAAGACCTCTATTATGTCCTCTACCATATCTGTGAAGATGGCCATCATGCACCTTTGGAATATGGCGGGTGCATCGCATAGGCCGAACGACATTCTTCGGAAAACGTAGGCGCCATATGGACAAGTGAATGCCGTTTTCTCTCTATCTTCCGGAGCAATGGAGATTTGATTATAACCCGAGTATCCATCCAAAAAGCAAAGGTGGGACCTCCTGGCCAGTCTATCTAGCATTTGATCAATGAACAGCAAGGGAAAGTGGTCTTTTCGGGTGACCTTGTTCAATCTTTTGTAGTCCATACAAATTCGCCATCCCATGACTGTTCTTGTTGATATCAACTCGTTGTTATCATTTTGCACTACAGTCATCCCACCTTTCTTAGGCACATATTGGGGAAAATGATCCCCGCATCTAACCACTTTATCACTTCCTTTTTCATAACTTCCTTCATGGTGGGGTTCAACCTTCTTTGTTGTTATCTGGAAGGTTTGTGGCCATCTTCTAGTAGAATCTTATGCATACAGAAGGCCGGGCTGATACCCTTAATGTCTGCAATGGTCCAACCAATTACAGTTTTACACTCACTCAATACCTGCAAAAGTTGTTCTTTCTGCACATCTAACAAACCAGATAAGATAATAGCATGTAAAATTGAGTTAGGTCCCAAGAAAGCATACGTGAGGTGAGGAGGTAGCGGATTCAGTTCCAACTTTGGTGGCTCTTCTATCGATGGCTTAGCTGGAGGAATGTTTCTTTCTTCTAAGTGCAAAGGTTCAAATTCGAGCTCTCTTTTCCAAAACCCTTGGCCTTCAAGATCTAGCACCCACTCCACCAAATCCTCTCCATTTACTTCATATAAGTTCATGAGACAGGCTGTTAGAGGGTCTTTAGCATTTAAGGTCTCATCTTCCTCCTCCTAATTACATCTACGGTTTCTATTAGAGAGCAGTTAGCAAATTCACTTGGTCACCGCATAAATTTCTACACGTTGAATGTTATTTCTTCATCATTTAGTCTCATTTTGAGCTCTCCAGTTTCACAGTCAATTAAAGCTCTCCCAGTGGCCAAGAATGGTCTTCCCAAAATTATGGGAATCTCCTCGTCAACCCGGCAGTCTAGAATGACAAAATCTGCTGGGAACACAAACTTTCCAACTTGTACTAATACATCATCAAGGATACCATAGGGCCTCTTCACTGTCCGATCGGTTAGATATAGTAACATGGACATGGATCTAGCTCTTCCAATGCCTACCCTTTTGTAGATAGTCAAGGACATCAAATTTATGCTTGCCCCCAAATCACACAATGCTTTAGCAAAAGCATAGCTGTCTATCATTCATGGGATTGTGAAACTCCCCGGGTCTGACAACTTCTCATCTTTGGGTCTCGTCACGACTACACTACAGGTCTGTGTCAATGTAACAGTGGACAGGTCTTGGAAGTCAAATTTTTGAGACATTAAATCTTTCATAATTTTGGCATACCCAGGCATCTCCCGCAATGTATCAATCAGTGGAATGTTCACCTGTATTTGTTTCAACATCTCCATGAATTTCTTATATTGCTCGTCCTTCTGATATTTGGCCAACCTCTACGGGAATGGTGTTGGAGGTCGCTTCTTTCCTGTGATTTGAGTTTTATCTTTCTTAGGTACTACTTCTACTGCCATAAGTTATCTCTTGCTCCAGATCTAAGTCTCTACTATTTCATAGACTCACTGCCATAAGCTGTTTCGGGCCCTGATCCTTTAGATTGACTTGTGTGTCTACAGGTAACGTCCCTTGGGGATGATTGTTCAGAGCCATAGAAATATGTCCTAACTGAATCTCAATTCCCTTTTTATCACTGATTCATGAGAGTCCGCTATCTCTTGTATTTTTCTAGTGGACCCAATCAGTTGTTGCAACATTCTTTGTTGTTGTCCAGCATTCCCTTAAGTTCAGCAAACCCATCATCTTGTCTCACAATCTGTTGTTGTTGAGGTTGTTGATAAGCCAGCTGCTGATTTTGCTGGTTGTAACCTTGTTGCCTTTGGTAAGGCACCACTTGACCCTGTGGTCGCATAGCTCCAGGATTGTTGTTGGTATTGTACTGCTGGTGTGCTGGCCTATATTGTTGATTTTGCTACCCCCAATTCTGACCACCTTGCCTCTGTCCCCCATATTTGGCCACAAAGTTCATATCTTCCTAATAGTGTTGATTATCACCTTCTGCACTCCAAGAGTATACATAAGGTTGGTTAATGCATGGTGTACATAAGCCATCATTAATTGCGTTAACTATGTATACCTGCTGCTTCTATCCTGATTCATCGATCTTTTTGGTAAGGATACTCATTTGCATCATTAGAGTGGCCATTTTTTCAGCTATGGAGTTGTTTGGGTCTAAAGCCACTAATTGAACTACAGGAGTGATCGTAGAGTCTCTTGTCATCCATCCTGAGTTTTGGGCCATCTTATCAAACAGGATCTTGCATTCTCTGAATGTTTTGCTCAAAAATGCTCTACCTGCTGAATCATCAACATTGGACTTTAAGCCGTCTGCCAGTCCCACGTAAAACCTCTGTCCCAACATCTAATCTGGAATGCCATGATATGGACATTTAACCAGCATACCCTTGAACCTCTCCCACATTTCTTGTAGTGTTTCTGTGGGTCTCTGCCTGAAGCTCAATATATCATCAATTTGTTTGGCAGTATTATTAGGTGGGTAGAACTTCTTCAAATATTTCTTGACTAATTCCTTCCAAGTAGTGATGGAGTTTATGGGGAGTGAAATAAGCCAAGTCTGAGCTTCTCCTGTCACCGAGAATGAAAATAACAATAACTTTATTGCTTTCGGTGTCACATTAGGTTGCCTTTGCGTGACACGTATTGACAAGAAATTCTTCAGATGCTGCTGAGGATCTTCAATGTATGACCCCGAGAACAGTCCCTTGTTCTGCAACAAATATAGCATATTGTTTGTGATTTGAAATGACTCCGCCTGTATCTGATGGACTGCAATTGCGGTTGCCAGATTTTCGGTGGTGGGTTGTGCCTAGTCATACAATGCTTCTTCTGGTACAAGAAGCACCACGCCTTGATTGTTCGGGTCATTCTCATTATTTGTGTTGTTTGGAATTTCTACTCCGCCATCCATGTCTGGTTCGATTTGTTCTATTGAGTTTTGTTGTTGTTTGCCCTTCTTGTTTGCATGATTCAGTGCCTTGAAAATTTTCTCATGATCTGATACTGCTTCGAACAATTCACCAGTTCTTGAGGAGTTTCTAGGCATGCACCTGTAGCACCCAAGACTACAAACGTTAGAATTTCAATGTATTTGGTTTAAAATGAAAAACATTGACTACACTAAGAATTATAGCATTTCTTTTAGCTGCAATTAATAACACCGTTAATTCCCCGACAACGGTGCCAAAATTTGATCACGCCCAACTATGCCTTATAAAAAGGACTAAGCGGTCATTGCAAATATATTCCGGCTAATAAGTCCGGAGTATACCACAAAAAATTAACCTATCAAACACAACTACTAGACTCGCACGAACTCACGCAATCAATCTTCAGAGATATTTAAGTAACAATTTGGATGTTTACTAACTAAATATTACGTAATTAAAATGCAACAATTAATAACTAACTGCTAACAGATTGTAGACAAGTTGTGGAATGATCTAAGGTTGTGATTTCCCCATTGTCGGAATCTTTTTCGTTACGTTTTCTATAAATAAGCCTAAGTCTTCTCTATCGATCATGATCACTCTTACAGTCGTAACTCTCTCCCGAGTTATTACCCTAATTTACTAGACATATTCTCCCAAATTACGCTAGTTGGCATTAAGTACGGCTCACTCGGATCGCACCAAGGTTTCGTTATCTCTAATCTCATCTTTAAACCCTTTGTATTGATCTCTCATATACGTTAGGAGTAATGTTGTTCAACAAGTACCTAAATATGACTCTCTCTCGAGTAATACACACTAAATAGGTACAGTTGATTGAGGGGCCTTCAATCAACAACAATAATAATATAGTTGAACAAATAGAGAAAATACTACGCCAAATCTATATTAACGTAACAGGAAAATCATCCTCCAATAAGTTCCATCAAAATCCTAGATTAGGAGATTAGCTACTCATACTCATAGTAACAATATCCCAGATGTTTTGCATAATTAAATTATAAAGTAAAGATGAAAGGATGTAGAAATCAATGATTCTAACTCCCAAAGGTTGTTTCACGATCTATCCTTGCCTCCGGTTGCAAAAACTTTTCCAAAGTGGCGTTTTAGGTCTATTTGTATGTGTAGGAAAAGACCCAAACGCGTAGACCAAGTCCTAGTCAAACCAGGAGACGAATTATGTTTTCAAAGCTCGGAATGTGCGTGCCTCAGACCTGGCCTCGCGACGCATAATGCCAGCTTAAGTTTGCCCCAGGCCTGGCGTCGCGAGGTATAACGCCTGCTTGAGCTCGCCTCAGGCCTTGCGTCGCCAGCTCCCACGCGAGCTAAAGGGCTCGCCCAGCCTGCTCTCATGCCTGCTCTAGGCCTGGCTTCGCCAACTTTTCATTTGTCGGCGGCTCACTTCTTTCTTTCTTCTTTTCGACTGTTTTCGAGCACACTTTAGACTTTAATTATTCCTTTTGCTCTACTTTTATCTCCAATTCACCTATACATAAAATAGATTTCATTAGGCGCAAATAAAGTATAATTTATCATTAAAGCATATAAAATACAAGGCAAATAATGTGCTAAACTATGGAATTATATC
>AWOL01S0011493.1:0-13075 GCA_000715115.1 Nicotiana otophora
AACCTTCCTTGTTTAGGAATCCCAAACCCAGAAGCATTTATGATTTTTGAAATAGATGCTTTCCAAATAGGATACGGAGGAATTATTAAGCAAAGGATAATCTCTGAATCTCCTGAATAGCCTGTTCGTTTTACTTCAAAAATCTGGAATTTCGCCCAGAAAAATGATTCTACTGTCAAAAAAGAAGTATTGTCTGTAGTACTATGTATTACTATGTTTCAAGATGATCTTATAGATAAAGAATTTTTAGTAAGAGTAGATTGCAAATCTGCCAAAGAGATTCTTCAAAAGGATGTCAAAAATCTTGTTTCAAAACAAATATGTGCTAGATGGCAATCTCTACTATCTAGATTGATTTCAAAATAGATTTCATTAAAGGAGAAAATAACTCTTTGCCTGATTTTCTAACAAGAGAATTTTTACAGGGAAAAAATGAGGCCCTCCAAGCCTAACTCCTCTTCTAGAGGAAAAGAGATTAATAACCCCCGTATGGCTAGACCTTTTGTTCCTCTTCCAGTTACTCCCACTTAAACCACAGCCCCCCAAAGGCCCCAACTTTCCTTCCAAAACAAGTATACAACCCTAGCTGAATATCCCAAATTACCAGCCCCAATACCAGTTCCATCAGAGAAACTGACCAAACTCCAGAACGCAAATCCCTTTGCAAAAGGAACAACTTCTAACTCCTCAGTTCAAACTAATGAAAGCTACGCCATGAAAGTTCCTGAAACCTTTGCAGAAGCAGTCGATCCTTCAGCTAAAAAGGCACAAGAACATTTTCCTAAAGAAGAACAATTCAAATACATCACCCTCCAGGTATTACCTCTACTAGCGCTCGACAAAGAATATGAAGGTCTCAGAATTGAAGACCTTATTAAACCATGTTTTACCGATTTTAATTACATGGATATATAGAATCCATAAAAGACAAGAAGGTTCTATGAAGCCATCCTCATTGACACCGATTCTACATAAGTAGAACATACTTTAAATGATAAAAGTTCAGGGTATATTAATTACTCTAGAGTTACCATTAAGAAAATATTATCACCATTTGAGTGGTTTACCGATCACCTGCACACATCTATAGCACTATCCATGATGCATCGACCTCAGACATACAACTAGCATGACTACAAGGCTGCCTGGTTTAATTTTCTATACCATAGGCCAGGACATGCTTGGTTTTTTAAATATAGCCAAGAAGTCACCAAGACTGTAATTCCTAGATGGTTCTACGAATGGTGGAACATATTTGGAGGAAACAAAGAAATTCTTCCCCAACAATTCCTCAACAGGTTTGATGATTTTCAGACTAAAGAGGCCACATCTACTTAACCAGAGCACATTAAAATGTGCAAGTATTTTATTCAAAAAAGAATTTCCTTCATTATTAGTTGGAATTTTTCTAAGGCAGAATTTGAAAGGATTAAATATCTGTCTAATGAAATCAAGATCAAAGGCTGAACTCTCGAGCAGCTAAGTACATAGACTGTCCAGGGAATGACAAAATTACTTTCAATTATCATAATAGAAAACAGTAAATATGCGAATTTCTAACATACACTGTACCTTTACCGGTATTAGAGCCCCAAGGAACTCTTATATTAATGAAAAAGAAGAAATTATCTATACTTATATCTATCTTTTATACTGTTCTTTAAACTGATGTTCTTAAAATACTTCTAAGTTATGTATGAGGTTAATATTTTCTCTATAAGTATGAGGTAACCGATTAATATCCGGTTCATACGTTGGCTAGCCTTAAAGTGATAGGTTGTTGTTGACAAGGTAGTCATTTAGGCCTTGTTAGGTCATCTCGTCGCTAAGATGACTTTAGAGAAAACAGTTGTAAACCCAAGAAGACTCTACTAAGAAGCCATTAGATCTTTGATGTTAAGGTACGGTATCTATTAGAAATTTGCATATTTACTATTTACTATTACTTTAAACTCATGTTCTTAAAATGCTTCTAAGTTATGTATGAGGTTAATATTTTTTCTATAAGTATGAGGTAACCGATTAATATCCGATTCAGACGTTGGCTAGCCTTAAAGTGATAGGTCATTGTTGCCAATGTAGGCGTTTAGACCTTGTTAGGTGATCCCGTCGCTAAGATGACTTTAGAGAAAATTGTTGTAAACCCAAGAAGACTCTACTAAGAAGCCATTAGATCTTTGATGTTAAGGTACAGTATCTGTTAGAAATTTGCATTCATTGGCTCTATGGTCGATTTTTCCACAGTTCCAACAAATATCTTTGTGTTTAGAAGACTTTGAAGGTCTTCAAAACTTGGATTTCTTCTTAGGGGACTCTTCGAAACTTCTACTAGTTTTGTAACCTTTCTAGAAGATTTATAGGTTTTGTTCTTCTTAGCAGAGTGAGCAGAGGGAGCAACGATAATTCTCTTCTAGAGGAATGTTGCTCCTTTTTGAGCTGGTTTTTGAGCTTGATGTCTGTGCATAGTTCAAGACCTACAACGTTGATGACGCTAACAAGGTCACCATAGATCATCTGATGGTAAGGAATTTTACCTTCACAATGATCTTGGATTTTTGTTCGGACCTTGCCTGCGAATAATGGGGGAAGTTCGCTGATAAAGCGTTCTTTCCAAAAATCTAGATGACAGTCAGGTCTAATCATAACCTTGCTGATGAATTGGTTTTTATACCAGATAAAGTCATCTAAATATGGGCAAGATAGATTGTTCAGAATTTGTAAACTTCTATCTTGGAAGAGTTTGGGTTCTTCGATAAAGTGCTTTGCTATATAGTAGAGAAGTGTAGCGCAAACGTCTTCTCTAGTAATATGCGAGGTAGTTTCCATGGCAGTACCCTCAGGTTTAACTACAGTTTCGATGGCTGTAGCAGAGTATATGGCCTGTCTAACATCTTTGGTGGAATAATTATCCCACCAATGCTTCAACATGCCGGTAAATCCCGCTACAATCATAGAGGCGGCTTCTTTGTCAGAGGAGCCTCTTATCATGTAAGCAGTGATGCAAACACCCATTTCATGGAGTTTATGGTATATTTGATGTTCTGCCAAAGCATCAATATTCCATTCTATCATGCTTCTTCCTTCGTGGGATGTAGAGGCAATAAAATGATTTTCCTCATACTGAATGTCAGGAAATGAAGGACACTTATGATAATTCTTGTAATGATGAAAGCGATCGTTAGATAATTTGTGAAGAAGGGCTTCCCTTTCTTGGATAGTGGAGATTTTTTATTCTTTGGGAATTTCTTTTGAAATACTGAAACCAGCCAATTGTTTATTGATTTTATCAAGAATGTTAACAGAGACTTCAAAAGTTTCTTTGAGTTTTGGGTACTTATCTTTGGAAAATTCAGTCATTTGGAAACCTGGGTTTGGTTTAATATTTTCACTAGTGCTGGATTGTGAAAGGGTAGGTTTTACACAAAATAAGGATTTTTCTTTGGAATCTTCTATTTGCCTGGAGATGACATGAAAAAGTTGATTGGTATAGTTATTTTGTTCAATAATACGATCAACATCTAAATAGACAACCATACCATTAGGCTTCTCGCTTTTGGCTTTGAAAGGAGAGGCTGAGATAACAGTGTTAGATACTGAGATTTTTATTCCTTCTAGAGGAGGAGTAACAAATTCAACAACTTTGTTGTTAGCAGTATACCATTTATTGATAAGGACTTGTAAAGCGTCCTTTTGGCTTTCGATCTTGCCGGATATTTCAAACCATCTAAAGAAGTCGATTTCACATCTTATTCTTTTCATGTCTGACATCCAACAATCTCTGAATTTTTCTCTTTATTTAAGAGAATAAGTGGCAACATACCATTTTCTTTTTGTTTGATAGTCAGGATGAGTACAGAGACGATTGATGATCTCTGAATTTGGGACAAAAGAGTCGCCTGACTTAATCATCTTAAGGAATTCAGGTACATCTTCCTGAGAAGGATACATATCGCAAGGGATTGGACTAGCGGGATGATTTTGGTAATAGGCTTTCGGGATTGTATGGGAGAAATCTACTCTCGTGACTTTCCCTTTGTTGTTACTTGTAACTGGAACGGAATTTGTGGTTGTTTTAGTTACGCTTTCCTCCGGGGGTTTTGAAGAATAAGGTGCGGAAGGTACTGTAGACCTTTTCCTAAAGGAATTGGTTCTGCTTGAAAGATTAGAACCTGATCCTAAAAATTTTAGATCTATAGATCCATCAGGGAATTGAATAACTTGTTCAATTTGAGATCTTTCAAGATTAGAAGTGGAAGGTTGAGTTATGGCATCAAAGTGCCATTCATTACTTAAAAGTATATCATT
This sequence comes from Nicotiana otophora, assembly GCA_000715115.1. Classification (NCBI taxonomy): domain Eukaryota; kingdom Viridiplantae; phylum Streptophyta; class Magnoliopsida; order Solanales; family Solanaceae; genus Nicotiana; species Nicotiana otophora. The sequence goes on from AWOL01S0011493.1 coordinate 4,306, forward strand.
CCAGTTAATGAGTCTAGGCACAAATACTGTACTATGATCAGTATTTGCTTCCATAAGCATGGTGAATCCTTTGACACTTTCAACTCGAGCTCTAGGCATAAGAGTTGTGTCCATAAGTTTGTAGTAGACTCAATGAATGATAGCTATCTCTCGAGTATTAGCTTTGCTATTCATGTTCTTGGTTTTGACATTCAAAGTCAAAGTATCCATGACGTTAGGATCATTTATATCTACTGAGAAATTGGGATAGCAATTAAAGTATACCAGGCTATTAGCGAAGTTACTTTGAAGGGATCCTAAGAGAGAGTCGTCGAAATTCAAGATACGAGCATCTCTTAGAAGGACGCAGATAGGTACGTCTAAACCTTTTCTAAAGAGAGGTTTGATAGTAATCTGGACAAAACCAATATGGAAATAATTGAATTGATGTCTATATCTATTCAGATCTTATTCAGAACGTAGTTTAATAATTTGTAAAGAATTATGAATAGCAATAGTGGACTCACAGGTCTTAATGTTACGCTTCTTAATGAAACTGAAACTTCCTAATTCATAAAGGTTTTCAAAAGGTTCATTGGGAATATTCCAATTTTGTAAATCAGTTTCAAGTTTAGCAATCTTAGTTGCTTGAGAAGATAAATTAATATTATTCAAAACATGTTGGTTTGAATTCATATTTGAAAAATACAGTCTAGGGGCTTATAGGGCTAAAATAACTATTCAATGTGTAATAGTAAACAGTAAATATGCAAATTTCTAACAGATACTATACCTTAACATCAAAGATCTCTCTCCCTAGTATTCTCTAAATTTTCTGCTCCTATGCTTTTAATGTTCATTCAATAAAAATCTTGTATGTTTTTAAGGGCTTTTTTTATATTGTCTTTTACTATTTTCATACTGCACTTCGTTCCGTATTTTACTGGTATCAAAGCCATGTTGGCAGTATATGTATTTAGCATGAGTAGCTAAGCACATATACTGTCTAGGGCATGGCAAAATTACTTTCAATTGTCGTAATAGTAAACAGTAAATATGCAAATTTCTAACAGATATTGTACCTTAACTGGTATCAGANCGTATCAGAGCCCCAAGGAACATGGTTCTTCCTATGTCTTTTATAAAGAGGTTCACAGACCTGTCTAATATTAGGGATAAAATCAGCTAGTAGTTGAGACTTCCTAGAAATCTTTGAAGTTTTGTCTTATCAGTAATCTCATTAGGGAATTTTGAAGATAATTCTATGGCTCTACAAATTGGTTTGTAAGATCCTTGGTATAGGTCGTGTCCTAAGAATCTAATGGCGGTCTAAAAGAGCTTAATCTTTTTCGAACTAACTACTAGACCATTTATCTTAACAACTTTAAGTGTTGAGATGTTTAAAATGAGAATCTGTGTTTTCAGAGAAGATAAGAAAATCATATATATAAACAATAGACATATAACTAAAGTCATTAAAGATGAAGTTCATAACATTCTGAAATTCTGAAGGGGCATTCTTAAGCCCAAATAGCAAAAAACATTCGTATTGATCGAAGGGAACATTGAAAGCAGTTTTGTATCTGTCTTCCCCGGCTACTTGAATTTGCCAGAAACCAGATTTCATATCGAACTTGCTATAAATATTAGCTTTGTAAGTTCTCTTTAAGAGATCTCTTTTTTTAGGAATGGGATATCTAATCCATTTAAGGACAGCATTCAAAGGCTTATAGTTTATAACTAGTCGTGGTGCTCCTCTTTCTTTTTGTGCACTATTATTAACATAAAAGACAGAGCAACTCCAAGGGGATTTAGAGGGGCGAATAATGTTACTCTTAAGAAGATTTGAAATCTCAATTTTACAAGTTTCCATCATTTCTTGATTCATTTGAATAGGTCTTGCTTTGGTAGAGATGACATGTTCATTGAATCCTTCAATGTAAGGAAGTTCGACTAAGTGCTTTTTTCTTTCCCAAAAAGCGTTAGGAAAATTCGAGCATATTTCTTTTTCAAAGATATTTTAAAGATTGGCTATTTTAGTAACCATCTCCGTGGTTTTTAAAATCTGCTCGATTTTCTTTACTTTTATTTCATCCTTTAAAAAGGTGACAAGCTAAGAAAGTTTATTAATACAAAAAATAGTGTTTTTTCTTATAAAATACTTTCATCTAGTGAAAGAGTTTTAACAAAAGGAAAGTGTAAATCTTTTCCTAAAATATGTGTGGAGATACCATCTAACCCAGTAATGAAAGGTTTTATTTTAGTAATAAAAGGAATTCCTAAAATGATATCTTCAGTAATAATAAAATCATTTGTTAAACAAATTCAATTATTACAGATATAGGCTTTAGATAATTTGTAATTAATATGTAGTTGTTCTCCTGTAGCAGAGTATAATTTTGAAGTACTTTTTTCTAAATACTGGGTAGGAACAATACCTTTCATGATAAAGTTACGATCTGCACCACTGTCAAGCAAAGCAATTTTGTTAATAACAAAGTGTTTGCTAATAACAATTTTGATTGGAATATGATAACTCTAAGGTTTTATACTAGTAATAACTGTAATCCCGGGAGCCTGGGAGGATGAAGTCTTATCTGGAGTAAGACGAAGGTCGGTAGAGTTATCATTATCTGAGTGATACTCATCATCCTGAAGCTAAAGCTCAGGTTCTTCAGTTTCAGACTTATGGTCGTAGGTTTTACATCTCTGATTTCTCCTTTAAGTTCTGAGACTTTACGTCTTATATCAGAGATCGATGGTTCAGAAGGTTTATCGAAACGAGACATAACTTGTTTCATACTGAATGGCTCAATGTCTAACTTTGACCTGGGTCTGTCTTCTTGATGAGTAAGGATGAGATTTTTGAGTTCTATTACATAGAGTCTCCTAGAATCTTCATCGTTGATGTGTTGGATAACATCGTAAAGAGCTTCTTTAGAGCTGTCAGACAAGACTTTAATAGAGACTTGGGTGTTGTCACAGGTACAGTAGGCTCCAGAACAGTGACAATCATTACCGGACTAGCTTGAATCAGAATTATAAGCGATATTGATATTATCTACATCGCTATATTCATCTTACGAGTAATGAAACGAATCTGAATTAGTTTCCTCTAAGATAGAGAAGAGTTCCTTTTTGGTATCTTCATTAATCTCTAGGAGGTTGATTTTCTTAAAACAGCAAGTCTTAAAACCCCCAAGAAACATTCAACAAAACTTCACTAAAGCTTCATCATCCAAAGCAGCTCTCAGAGAGAAACTTAAGCAAGCCTTGTAAGACATTGACAACTATGAAGAAAGTCAGATCATGCAACTAATAGAAGACGCTGCTTCAATAGGAGAAAGCAGTAATAGAGACATTTGCGACCCAAAGGGAATAGCTTTGGCCTACATGGATCCCAACTGTGAATGAAGAGTCACCTTCAAGTCAGCATCAGAAAGGAATCTTATCCTTTGCTTTACTTTTTTTTTAAAAAGTAACCGCCCCACTTTACTTTTCAAAAGTAACCGCCCACTTTTGTTTGTCGACCACTTGACTCTGTCTGACGAAACAAAACCATACACTTGTACGCCTATGATTAAAAGGCATCTTTCCTTGGCCACTTAAGACTCCTCATTCCCATTGTAAGAGGCATCATATATGATTGAAACATGTAAAATTGAGATTTCAAATCTTCTTAAGAGTAACATTATTCGCCCCTCTAAATCACCTTAGAGTTGCTCTTCCTTGTATGTTAATAATAGCGCAGAAAAAGAAAGAGGAGCACCACGACTAGTTATAAACTATAAGCCTTTGAATGCTGTCCTTAAATGGATTAGATATCCCATTCCTAACAAAAGAGATCTCTTAAAGAGAACTTACAAAGCTAATATTTATAGCAAGTTCGATATGAAATCTGGTTTCTGGCAAATTCAAGTAGCTGTAAAAGACAGATAGAAAACTGCTTTCAATGTTCCCTTCGGTCAATACGAATGGAATGTTATGCCATTTGGGCTTAAGAATGCCCCTTCAGAATTTCAGAATGTTATGAACTCCATCTTTAATGACTATAGTTATATGTCTATTGTTTATATAGATAATATTCCTATCTTCTCTGAAAACATAGATTCTCATTTTAAACATCTCAACACTTTCCTTAAAGTTGCTAAGAGAAATGGTCTAGTAGTTATTGCCAAAAAGATTAACCTCTTTTAGACCGCCATTAGATTCTTAGGCCACGACCTATACCAAGGATCATACAAACCAATTTGTAGAGCCATAAAATTCTCTTCAAAATTCCCTAATGAGATTACTGATAAAACATAACTTCAAAGATTTCTAGGAAGTCTCAACTACGTAGCTGATTTTATCCCTAATATTAGACATGTCTGTGAACCTTTTTATAAAAGACATAGGAAGAACCCTGTTCCTTAGAGCTCTGAACAAACACATTCTGTAATCCATACAAAAGGATTAGTACAAAACCTTCCTTGCTTAGGAATCCCAAACCCAGAAGCATTTATGATTGTTGAAACAGATGCTTCCGAAATAGGATATGGAGGAATTCTTAAAACAAAGGATAATCTCTGAATCTTCTGAACAGCTTGTTTGTTTTACTTCAGGAATCTGGAATTCTGCCTAGAAAAACTATTCTACTGTAAAACAATAAGTCGTCTATAGTATTATGTATTACTAAGTTTCAAGACGATCTTATAAACAAAGAATTTTTAGTAAGAGTATGTTGCAAATCTGCCAAAGAGATTCTTCAAAAGATGTCAAAAGTCTTGTTTCAAAACAAATATTTGCTAGATGGCAAGCTCTACTATCTAGCTTTGATTTCAAAATAGATTTAATTAAAGGAGAAAATAACTCTTTGCCTGATTGTCTAACAAGAGAATTTTTACAGGGAAATAATGAGGCCCTTCAAGCCTAACTCCTCTTGCAGAGGAAAAGAGATTAATAACCCCCAAATGGCTAGACCTTTTGTTCCTCTTCCCGTTACTCCCACTAAAACCCCAGCCCCTCAAAGGCCCCAACTTTCCTTCCAAAACAAGTATACAGCCCTAGCTGAATATCGCAAATTACCAGCCCCAACACCAGTTCCATCACAAAAGCTGACCAAACTCCAGAACGAAAAACCTTTTGAAAAAGGAGCAACTTCTAACTCCTCAGTTAAAACTAAGGAAAGCTCCGCCATGAAAGTTCCTGAAACTTTTGCAGAAGCAGTAGTTCCTTCAGCTAAAAAGGCACAATAACATCTTTTTAAAGAAGAATAATTCGAATACATCACCCTCTAGGTATTACCTCTACTAGGGCTCGACAAAGAATATGAAGGTCTCAAAATTGTAGACCTTATTAAACCATGTTTTACCGATTTTAACTATGTGGATGCAGAGAAACCATATAAGACAAGAAGGTTTTACGAAGCTATCCTCATCGACACCGATTGTATAAAAGTAGAACATACTTTAAATGATAAAAGTCCAGGGTATATTAATTACTCTAGAGTTACCATTAAGAAAATATTATCAGCATTTGAGTGGTTTGCCGATCCCCTGCACACACCTATAGCACTATCCATGATGCATCGACCTCAGACATACAACTGGCATGACTACTTATCTTATATGGATTCTCTATATCCACGTAGTTAAAATCAGTAAAACATGGTTTAATAAGGTCTTCAATTCTGAGACCTTCATATTCTTTGTCGAGCGCTAGTAGAGGTAATACTTGGAGGGTGATATATTCGAATATTTCTTCTTTAGGAAGATGTTCTTGTGCCTTTTTAGCTGAAGGATCAACTGCTTCTGCAAAAGTTTCGGGAACTTTCATGGCGTAGCTTTCCTTAGTTTGAACTGAGGAGTTAGAAGTTGTTCCTTTTTCAAAAGGCTTTGCGTTCTGATGTTTGGTCATTTTCTCTGATGGAACTAGTATTGGGGCTGGTAATTTGGGATATTCAGCTAGGGCTTTATACTTGTTTTGGAAGGAAAGTTGGGGCCTTTGAGGGGCTGTGGTTTTAGTGGGAGTAACTGGAAGAGGAACAAAAGGTCTAGCCATTTGGGGGTTATTAATCTCTTTTCCTCTAGAAGAGGAGTTAGGCTTGAAGGGCCTCATTGTTTCCCTGTAAAAATTCTCTTGTTAGAAAATCAGGCAAAGAGTTATTTTCTCCTTTAATGAAATCTATTTTGAAATCACAGCTAGATAGTAGAGCTTGCCATCTAGCAAATATTTGTTTTGAAACAAAAGTTTTGACATCCTTTTGAAGAATCTCTTTGGCAGATTTGCAATCTACTCTTACTAAAAATTCTTTGTTTATAAGATCATCTTGAAACTTAGTAATACATAGTACTATAGACAAGACTTCTTTTTTGACAGTAGATTAGTTTTTCTGGGCGGAATTCCAGATTCCTGATGTAAAACGAACAAGCTATTCAGGAGATTTAGAGATTATCATTTGTCTAAGAATTCCTCCGTATCCTATTTCGAAAGCATCTATTTCAACAATCATAAATGCTTTTGGGTTTAAATAGACCTCACATGGAATGCCGTATAGATAGTGCCTTCTAATCATCAACGTATGAGAAATAGCTGCTAAATCTATGCACATGATAGTTCTTCTCATAAACGTTCAACTATCGAGATGCATAGATAATCACTCTACTGTCCTGCATCAACATCGTTATAAGCCTAATAGGCGACGCATCATAATGTATAGTGTAAGATCCCGAACCTGTAGGCAACACTAATACTGGGGATGTAGTTAATGTAGTCTTGAGCTTCAAAAAGCTCACCTCACACTCATCAGACCAACTAAAAGGAGGACCCTTCTAGGTCAATCTAGTCAAAGGTGTATCAATGGATGAGCAACCCTCCACAAAATGGCGATAATAACCTGCCAAATCCAAGATGCTCCAAATATCTTGGCCTGAAGATGGTCTAGACCAACTCTAAACTACACAGTCATCTTCGGATCCACCTTAATCCCCTCACCAAACACTATGTGCCCCAAGAACACCATTGAATCGAGCTAAAACTCACACTTAGAGAATTGAGCATATAGCTTCTTCTCTCTCAATGTCTGTAGTACGATCCTCAGATACTGCTCACGATCCTCCTAGTTCCGTGAGTACACCAATATATCATCAATGAATACCATGATGAAGGAATCAGGATATGGCTAGAACACAATGTTCGTCAAGTGCATAAAGGCCATTGGGCCATTGGTCAGCGTAAAAGACATCACCAGAAACTCATAGTGACCATAGTAAGTCCTGAATGTCGTCTTCGAAATATCTAAATCCTGGATCTTCAACTGATGGTAACCTGACCTCAAATCAATCTTCGAGAAGCCTCTAGAACCCTGAAGTTGATCAAATAAGTCATCAATGCGTTGTTATGGGTACCTGTTGTTAGTAGTAACCTTGTTCAACTGCATGTAGTCAATACACATACTCATAGTACCATCCTTCTTCCTCACAAATGGATCCAGTGCACCCCAAGGTGACACACTAGTCCTGATGAAGCCCTTATCTAGTAGTTATTGCAACTTTTCCTTCAACTCCTTCAACTCTATAGGTTCCATGCGGTACAGTGAAATAGAGATGGGCTAAGTCCCGTTAACAAGTCAATACCAAAATCAATTTCCCCGTCGGGTGACATGCCCGATAGAACTGCTGGAATCACACCTGGAAAATCCATCCCTACCGGAACTAAATTGATGATTGGAGTATCAACACTAACATCCCTCACAAAGGCCAAGTACGCCAAATATCCCTTCTTAACCAGTCGTTGAGCCTTCAAATGTGAAATTACCCTACTAGTAACATAATCCAAGGATCACTTTCACTCCAACCTCAGCACCACCGGCATGGCAAACGTCACGGTCTTAGCATGACAATCAAGGATAGTAAGATATGGCGACAACCAGTCCTTGCCAAAAATCACATCAAAATCAACCATGCTAAGTAATAAAAGATCAACTCTCATTTCATATCCCCTAATAGTCACCACACAAGACCGATATACACAGTCCACAATAATAGAATCACCCACCGGCATAGATACCTGAACAAATATAGTTAAAGAATCATGAGGCATATCCAAATAACAAGCAAAGTATGATGACATATATTATTACGTGGAACCAAGATCAAATAATACTGAAGCATCCCTACGGTGCACTAAAACAATATCTATGATCACAGCATCAGAAGCAACTACGTCTGGTCTGACAGGAAATGCATAGAAACGATCTTGAACACCACCTGACTTAGCTTCCCTTTTGGGGAAAACGCGACCCACACTATCTCTGTCCTGAGTTGGCTGGGCGGGTGGTGTAGCAACTGGTGCAAGAGTCATAGTTCGGCCTCCCTATGTGTCGCCTTGGGGTGCACCGGTTCTTTTTGTGAAAAAGAAAAATGGTACTATGCGTATGTGCATTGACTACAGGCAGTTGAATAAAGTTACAATAAAAAATAGGTATCCTTTGACGCGAATTGATGATTTATTTGACTAGCTCCAAGGACCTAGAGTATTTTCCAAAATTGATTTGAGGTATGCAGATTACCAGTTCAAATTCGGGATTCGGATATTCATAAGAGTGCATTCAAGACCCATTATGGACACTATGAATTTCTCGTGATGTCTTTTTGGCTACCAAATGCCCCAGCAGCATTTATGCACCTAATGAACAGTATATTTCAGCCATATCTTTATTCGTTTGTCGTAGTATTTATTGTTGATTTTCTAGTGTACTCACGTAGCCATGACGAGCATGCACAACATTTGAGAAATTGTACTACAGAGG